>JABXWE010013345.1:0-48042 GCA_014611495.1 Limonius californicus
AGGTTTATAGTTGACGATATGATCACGGTTGGCGTTATGAACAGAGATTTATAGTTGACGATATGATCACGGTTGGCGTTATGAACAGAGGTTTATAGTTGACGATATGATCACGTTTGGCGTTATGAACAGAGATTTATAGTTGACGATATGAACACGGCTGGCGTTATGAACAGAGATTTATAGTTGACGATATGATCACGGTTGACGTTATGAACAGAGGTTTATAGTTGACGATATGATCACGGTTGGCATTATGAACAGAGGTTGATAATTGGCGTTGTGATTACTGTTGGCTTTTTGAAATATCAAAATAAGCGGTTGGCATTATGATCAGTTGGCGTTGTGATATGGGCCTGTCAGTTTGTCACTCGCTTCAAATCAAGCAACTTCTCGTACTTTTCTTACTAAATCTTTTTTTAAGATTTGCTTCTGTTCATATGGCAGCGTTTACTGCATCAAATCTTAATCGTGGTTAATAGGTATAGCCTACTATTTTAGTTTATCTATTTTTTTAAATAATTGCTTAATTGGTAAAGTACAATGCAATAAGGTAGTAACATGAACATTAAAACAAAATTTTAACACTTTTTTAACAATTTATAAATTGTTTTAAACTGAATATAAATGACAACCAGTTTTGGTTAAGAAAACTCGAGGTAAGAGGCGTCCTCAATCAATAAATAATTGTGTAAAACAATCAAAACTGTCGGTCTAAAATAATTAAGTATTACAGGGTGCGCTATTTTTACAATATTTTTATTCGCAAAAATGCTATAACTCTAATAATTAAGTGTAACGATTTGACTTAAACCTTTATTTAAATTGGTTTTGGAGTAAATAAATACCCTAATTACAAAAACCAAGTTACGTTAGGGAACTCTAAGACAGTTTTAATAAATGATAATATCTGTTAGTGATTCCAGAATTCTTTCTAATACTTTGCTTTGGAGATAAATTTGTAATAAACATCTGGATTTTAAATTTCATCAAAATTAAGCCATTTTTCGTAGATATAATCAAGTAAAAAAATTGCCTTTCTATTTGATAACTTTCACCTTCTCTAGCAGTGGCGGCCGGTGAGGTTTCAACAAGGAGGGGTGCTTTTTAATTTTAAAGGCAAAAGTATATGTTATTATAAGAAAACACTCGCCTGAAATTAATGTGAAGTTCTTAAAAACACTTTAATAGTTTATAAAATCCATTCTTGCAAATTGCTTTCAAACAATAATATAAGACAGTCATCGAATCAGCAATTACTTAAAAAAACACACCTAATCACATTATTTTTAAAAGGAAATTCTGCTCGTCGATTTTTCATCGAAATAAATTTGTCCGCAACTTTTTTTCAAAATTATTAATTTCGTTAACTAAACTCCTGCTGATAGACATTATAGCCAAAACATTCAAGCAATCGTTAAGCATGGTGTTTTGTAAAAAGATTTTTGTACACTTTAATGTGGAAAAGCCACATTCAGCTCCGGCGGTTATCATAGGTGTTGTTACAATAATATTTAGAAGTCTTAGAGTTTCCATGAATGTTTCTTTAAGATTATTTTTTAACAAAAATGTTAAAATATTTATAGCATCAGATATTTCTTTAAAATCTTGTGTATATAACTTCTAACTTGCTTTTTAACCTCTTCTTAGAGAGCATGAGATAAAAATGTCTAAAATATAGGTAAAAGTTTATGTCTCAGCAGAAAAACGATAGATGTGTAACACCTGCTCTGTGCTCTTCTCTCCATTTTTTGTGTTAAATTTAAATTCAACGTGGGTCTGCCTAATGTTTTAATTTGAAGATTTTTTTCAATCGAAAGTCTTCAAGAGGTAATTAACACTATTCATTGTTTACTAGTCCCAAAACTGCACTTTGGAATAGAAAACATTAAGCGCGGGCGAATCTGTTCGGCTCACTAAACGAACGATATAATCAATAATCACCCTATACGCACGGTCAGGCGATGTTTGCCGAATACAGAGAATCGTGGGGCCGAATAGATGCCACCTTCACGCCTGCCGATTTAAACGCACAAAGCGATCACGAACTTTGCGGGGAAAACCGCGGAGTGGATATCAATTTAAACGTTAAAACTTTAACTATAGAAAACAAACTTCAGCAGAGTTAGTTCATTTTAATTATTATTTAAATACAGAAAAAAATATTAATTTTAATATTTTAATCAGGGAGGGGCCGCACCCATTCCTTCTTATTCAGAAACCGCCACTGTTCTCTACTAAACCTAACTTGTTTATAAATGTGATCTTACAACCCGAAATGCTTAAAATATATTTTTAAAATGCCTACAAACTGTATGATTTAAATTTAAAATCATATGCTCTACAGACAATGCAAAATCGTAGGTATATAGTTTCCAAGCGGCAAATAAATACAGGGTGTAATTAATATGCTTACCCAAACTTGGGAAGCAAGTCCTCCACACAAAACCAGAAAAAGAGTTCATATAAACATTTATCCGCAATCGCTTAATTAGAAGGTACAACCCATTTAGTGTTGATAAATAATATTATGTTTAACGTTTGTTGGGTTTTACCCTTGTAAACGAAGCGTTTGCCGATAAATCTTTATATGAACTTTTTTGATTGCCCTGTTGTCCTGAATGTATGCTAATTTAATCTGTAGTTTCCAATTTTTTTGTGGCAACTCGCTTTTTCATAGTTTTGGAATTATCTCGAAAACGGTAGGGTTGGTTGATCGACTTTCAACAAGAATTCCATTTTCAGTATTTTTGCAATGTCGAATAAGATTTAATCATCAATAAATCATTAACAGCCTTTTTGTCACACGGGAAACCTACAGTTTAACGTTGAATCCGAACGACAGAAATTCCAGAGAAGCTTTTTAGCATTAAAATCCTACGGTTGCAAGCCGGATTGGGAAATTATTTATGTATGCTGGGTTGCAGACAAGATTTTTATAAATCTAGATAACAGTGCTTAGGTTTCGAACCCAAGCCAGAATCGACGTTTTATTCAAAAAGCGAGCGCTCTACCAACTGAGCTACCACCACACACCACACGAATAAGATTATTTTATCAATAAAAAAAAACAAATTAATGTAGAAGATATTGTAGGAAACAGTATCCGATCCTTCCACTTAAGACGCTCTTGATACACTTATTAAAACCAAAGGAGACTGTAACCTGTAACCTTGAGGGGTATCGTATGCACATAAAATGTCAAAACATTGGTCCAATTGGAACGAGGGCTGTTCTCTTTCCGCTGAGCCTATCTAGCAGGTTGTGATATTTTGAAACAAATTTTGCTTGACATTTTAACATAGTTGTTTACAAGTTTAATTATAGTGAAATTTGTCAACTATACTTGATAAAGTAATCCTTTCCCCAAGAAATCTTGGAATTGAATAAAGAGCATTATCGAACTGTGATTTTTTACAATTTCACACGTGGCTTAAGCCGCAGAGAATGTTTTGAGGAAATCAATCGAGTGTTTGGTGACAAGTCGTGTTCCTTAGCTACCGTAAAGCGGTGGTACAATGAATTCCAACGTGGTCGACTTTCCTTAAATGACAACTTTCGAACTCCTAAGCCAAAAACGGCAGTTACCGAGAAGAATATTGGTCTTTTATTCAAGCAACTTTATAGATTGGTGTGAAAGCAATTCCCACCATTTTACACAAAAATTTGATGGTACGAAAGCTTTGTGCCCGTTGGATTCCCCACAATTTGATTCCAGTTGCAGATCTACACTGGATCGCTTTTATAACGGATTGTCACATTTATTATACATTATTACAGGTGGTGAAACGTGGGTATACTGCTATGATCCTGAAAAAAAGCAACAGTCGGCAGTTTGGGTCTTTAAGAACAAATCGGCTCCAAAAAAAGTTGGTGAAAAAAGCCGAAACAAAAAGAGGGTACCTAACCACATTTTTTGGAATTACTAGACATGTTTCCACTGCAGCAATGGAGAATCGTCGTACTGTTAATGCTGAATGGTACACTACAGTTTGTTTGCTACAAGTTTTCCAAAATGTTCACGAAAACCATCCAAGAGGATGGATCATCTTGCATCAAGATAACGCTCGGGCGCACACTGCTGCTCGAACGACTGAGTATTTGAACGCCCAAAACTTTGAAATAATGGGTCATTCGCCGTGTAGTCCAGATCTAGCAGCTAATGATATCTTATTTCCGCTTATAAAGAATAAGTTACGTGGTTTACGTTTTATATCGGCCGAAAACGCGGTTGACGCATTTAAAAATGAAATAAATAACCTAACGCAGGAAGATTGGAGAAAATGTTTTGAAGACTGGTTTTCACGGATCCAAAAATGCAATGACTGTGGAGGGGACAACTTTGAAAAATTATAAATAACTGTTTTTTGTCAATAAATTGTGTATTACTTTACTAGGCTCAGCAGAAAGACAACAGCCCTCGTATTAACATAATTATATGCAGAAAGGCGATCGGACAAGTTTTACTTTAGAAGGCTGTAACTCCGTAACGAAGCATTTTCGGACCCATGCTTAAATAAACTTTTTTCCTTATTTTGGTGTGAAGAATTCGCTTTCAAAGCTTGAACAATCATTTTAGTGACAGAAGACTTCAAAAACACATTACATCACCGCCTCATATAATGTATTTAGTACACAATTATACTGAAATTAAATTAGACCTAATACACTATGCGAGTAAAATTTAAAACTTTAAATTCAAGGCAAGTTAAGTAGGATAATTAAGTATTTCAGTAAAATTCGAATCTAGGGGAATATCAGATGCATATCGTATAATTACTTGTGGCCTACTTTGGTTGTAGCTAGCTCAGTCGCTTGTGACATTCGGCGACTACCAAACGTTGTGTTAGGGGTCACTGACGATAATTACTATTTTCAATAATTTCATTGCTATTTGTAGTTTTTCTTTGCAACTAAAACATTTTTTATAACCAACGCAAGTATTTTTACAATCCTCTAAATTTATTTTCACAAAATATCGGGCACGTTATAACATTTACTATCGACTGTTACTCTGGCAATGGAAACGACGATTTGGACGTACTCACTACAAAGCTGCTTGGAAAACCATCGTGTTTAAATTCCAGATGCTGCCATTTACTATAAATAATTCCATAACTCCATATCAGCATTGTGTCGTGGAACAGACAACGTTAGTAGAACGAAAAATTGGGGGTCACCATTACAACATACCACGAAAGCTATCAATGCTGCTAGAGAAATATTGGACAATGCTTCATACAGTGTGTCGTGCTAAATTCGTATTCCATTTCAACCAATATGTAACCATGTACCTTATCAAAATCAACGTCAACGTACGTGAACAAGTTTTTTAAGAACCGTTATATACTATGATCCTCCGATGCAAGGTACATTTAATAAAAACAGTGCAACGTCGAAGCAGTTCTCAAGCGTCCACAAAAAAAAATAAACTTTTATGTATGCTAATGTTGGAAATAAGTTCCGCTCGTTTTACTACATTATTGCATTTTCCATTCTGATGTAGCAAATTTAATCCATTAAATTCTAATTTTATCGCTAATTTATTAAATCTAACGGCGATATTTACATGGCGTTGAACCTCCTCGATTTTCAAGTTTAATTTAGCACTTTATAGGATGTTTTTTACAATTTAAATTTGAAAGTAACATAAATTATAAGGGATACACTTTTTTCTTGTGCAATAAAAACACGTTAGTTCAATAATTACCAAGCAAGAAACTGTTTCTGCGGTTACATAATAAATGTAAAACCACACCATTATGCGGAACGAGTAAAAAGCATGGACACATCGGTTTTCTGCCATTTATATTAATTTCAGTAAAAAATGATTTGAAATACAATTGTTCATAGAATTCTTATCATATATTGTAGTACAAAAGGGTTTTTTGAACTGGTATGACGTCACCCAAGGTATTTTTACTACGAATATTTGCGAGGATCATGATAATATATATTTTTGCATTGTTCAATATTATATTTTTCTCATTGAAGTCCTATAAATATTTTACACGTTTGCAACACTTTTTTCTAAACGAATTTCCTTAAAAATTTTAACTAATTAACGTTGCATTATTATGTACTTATGTAAATTTGTTTAGTTTCCAGGTACAACTTTTTTCAAAAAATTTAGTAAAACTACATAAACATTTTATGCCATTATAAAGGGAAAGAGATATTGCTCTACGGAAATATTGACCAATGAATTTTGCGTGACGTCATAATCGATAAGGGCTACTAACTGCTTCAAAATAATAATTGAAATAAGGTAAAAAATTACGAATAAAATCACAACATGGTATATGTGGATTTAATTTAGTCAAATTTTTCCACCTTATTTCAAACTACTTTCCTTTAAGAATGTCAAGAATTATCTAATTTTCTAACACTCAAAACAATGCGAAGACCGCTACTAATTTATTATATCGTATATTATACGTATTGCTTTTTACATTAGCTACAGTTCGCTTTCCAGCATTCAAGCACACAGTCCAAGAGCTACGAGGGACCGGAAAACGAATATTAGTCGATGTAAAAGTTTACATTTAATTTTTGTTTACCACGTTGGTTTAGGATCCCCGAAAAAACTATGAACGGACACAGACAAACAGTTATTATTATTCATTTTTATTTTAGAGATTTTCTTTCTAACATAAATATTAAGAAACAAATCCTTATAATCATTTATTCACAATCTGTATAGTATTTTCTCTTCTTTTTCCTACAGACGGCGGCGTATTTAAGTATTTAAAAACATTTAAAATGTCTACAGCTATAGATAATATAACAAAACGCGGGCCTAAGTAAAATAACTAACTAAAAATCTTTTAATTTAATACGTTAGCTTCCTAACATAGCTGTCTAGGGGTGTCGACAAATAACACCAAACCTCCCCCAAAAATAGGTTTATACGCTCTAACAATAAAAAAACACTCACATAGAGAAGTCTTGCGTCCTTGGAACACCTTCCAACGCCGTGGGACCTACCTTGTTTATCTGCATTGTCCTCTTCTTCACTTCCATGTAGTCCCTCGTATTCCCTCCGTTGGCACGATTCCAACTCTATAGAAAAGTAGTTACAAATTTCATTCCAACGGATTTCTTACAAATATTGTTCATACATTTCAGAATTTGGTGCAGTACCTAAAATCTAATTTATAGGCCCAATAACAAAAGTTATAAGGTCGTTATTATATTTATATTTCCTGCACTTTATAAGTATGGGGTGTATGTAATCAATCGGTAACATAATGTTGCTAAACGATTGTAGTCATGAAATGATTTAACATATAGCTGTGTAACAATTTTGATTCAAATCTTATCTGGTCTTTTTTACCAAAACATCTGAATTATAAAACGTAAGTTTTTTAAAATATTATTATTATTATTATTATTAGTTTTACATCTGGAAATAACGATATAAAATGCATTTCAGCCTTCAATTTACGATATGGTGTTTTAATATACAAGGTTTTGTAATTATTATAACTTGATAATATCAGACTTTACGTTTTTGAAAGTTACTACATATATATTATGTTATGTAAGTGGTTGTTTTTGTGTTTTCAATTCAACTTTAAAAGAAAAATGATAAGATTTGAAACAAAATTGTTACACAGCTGCAGGTCACTTCTTGCGGTTCTCGTTTTGCATTTAGGTACATAATTTTAGCAAACTGGCATAGATTTACCTTCACCGGTAATTTTTGATTATTTTAGGAAGGCGTGAAAATACAACCCCAACCTCCTTTGCAAGTAAATTTGAAAGTGGTAAATGATCGCTTATGTATTTACATAATTTTTGATCTGAATATCAAATCGGCACAGATTTGCAATTATTATTAATTTACGCGTACAAGACTAGCAATTATTTTTAATTACGTATAATATTATTACAGTTAAAATCATGAGAAGGGTTAGACCGACAGGGACGTGTTTTCATTTATAACACGAGAGCATTCATTTTACCGCAATCCACTTTTTTCCGTTACGTTATGGTTTTCGGGAATTTTCATCAAACCGTTTGCAATCTTTAGCTACTCACTTCACATAAGTCTCCTATGTTTGTGACGTGGGTTTACACTCATATACACAAACATAGGGGACCTACTATTTAACACGGGTTCCGAATCGCGGGAAGTGTCTTACCCTGCTTTTCTAGAGAAAGTAGTTTGTACATACGTAAAGGAAAAATTCACGCTTCCCTTTTTGGTCGGTTCTTGGGCGTTGTAATATAACTAAATAATCGTTAAATCTGAGCTAAAAAATGTTTCGTATTAGTTTTTATTTCGAAGTATTTTTTCGAAAATGAATATTAACTATAAAAAGTCTGTATTACCATACTTTGACATTGTGTATAGAAGATTTACGAAATCTGTAAGTAATACCATTTTATGAACGTGTCTAAAAATCACACAATAAGTCCTTCACTAAGAGACTCTCTATTAAAATTGCTTTTTCTCTTTACAGCCAATTTAAATATTCGTTATAACAACTATTAAAACGCAGTACAACTACGTTTTCGAGCATTACCTTTTTTTGCTATATGGATATAATTGTTGAACCACCTTACAACTTTTTCCTTCTTATAACATCTTGTATGTAAGTTTTTTATATTTTATACGTAGATTTATTAACTTTATGTAGTTCTGTTTGTTTGCTGCGCTCTCTCCTCCTCCCTCTCTCCCCATATCCTCTCCCTTTCCCTCAAATCCTCTCTCTCTATCTTCCTTTTATCATTTGATTTTGCTGTCTTGATGTGTTTGTTTATTTTACAATTTTTTGTATCTATTTTCTCGCCGTATCTCGCTTTCTCCTTCGCTTTTTGCCTTTTGCACTTTCCTTTCTCTTTTTCACTTCATACCCGTCTATCTGTGTGTCTATCTGTATTGGTTCATTGTTCTTTATGTTTATTTATTGTTGCTTTCTTTAAGCCATTACTTTTTGAAATCTATTAGGTACCTATTCTGTTTTAATGCGATTTCTCTTACTTATTCATTTTTTTAGATATTTAAAACATTTTATCTCGCTGTGTCGCAGTTCCTTTTTACGTTCGCTGTCCTAAAGTCTGTTTAATATTCATTGAAAAATATTTTCTTTATCCATCTCTCTCTCTCTTAATGTTTTATGTCTAGTTGTTTGCATATTTTAATATTTATATACCTTCTTAATGTTTTTTTAACCTTCATTTGTACGTACGTTTTCATATTTCGTACATTATCATCGTTTGCGTATTCTTTTTACTTTCTACGAAAATTTATCATTTTGTGTGCATCTTCATATATCATAATTTTCACCTTTAATTATTTATAATAACGCATTAATTGTTATACGTTTATCTGTATATACTTAATAATGAAATAATTACATATTTTCTTTACATACACATACTTCTACGTTGCCTGAAAGAACACGATAACACTGTAAAAAGTCGCTATCGCAGAAGAAACTCATTTAACGTGTTTTAAAAAAGGAAGTCCCCAGAATACTTTCCTACTATTCCTGAGAAACACATGTTGTTTTCTACACAACAAAAAAGATTTAAGTTAAAATCTGTTTTCTTTTACGCTGACACACTAACAACTTAAGTATTAATCATCATCGTCCTCTTATCTGAATATCATTCATCAGTTACATGCCATTGTGGAACTCATGGTGTTGTGTGGATGTACTTCACTATCTTAAATCATTCTCAAGACTAATTTTTCAACAACAACATTAACGAACTGCAATTTTAAACTTAAATAAAAATCCTGAAAGAAACTTTAAAAACCGTTTGAAATACCAACCACTATCTTATTAAATATATTCAGGTTAGGGTTATAATAATAAGGATAACATTCCAAGCCTTGTAATTCTTGTTAATAAGCTTTAATCTTCAGATCTGAACTTAAAGTCCGGAAAACGGGATTTAACAATTAATCTGTCGACAAGTCGCCCAGGGAACTCTAACCATGCAACCGATGTTTGGAACAAATATTCCCACCGTAATTTCTCACATCGTTTAAGTTCTAAGTGATCCTATTCCCGGATGGCTTCTTATTGAATAGTCTCTGAGATATTCATAAGGCTAGATTAAGAAGATATCTGGCGTGGGAGCAAGGAAGCACCGGGTCGTTCGTCATAGCGACGCAACGGTGTCATCAAATCTCACTGTGATTCTTATCACGACCTCTCTCTTAACCCCGATAAGGGTTCAACTTCTTCCAGGGCCTCTAGATTAGCCCCACTTTTAAAAGCCAAGAATTCGGAAGAAAATGATATTTCCAAAGTTGGTATGGTTTTGAGTCGAGCGTTCATTACCTCTTCACTATTTCTCATTATTATAGAAATTGATAGTGTAATAAAAGTATTAGACCCGTTAAATTTTTCTTGTTTACTAAATATTCATATATTGTGTAAATCAGATTTCTACCATTAGATTATGTTTTAATTTATTGAATTATTATGCTTAGTGAGGTATACGAAGCTAAAAGTTAATAATTTTCTCAGAGTTCCAAATTGCTAAACTAATCAAACTATTTCTTGTCGACGTCACACTGTCGAAGTCTTTTGTTGTGAAGTCGATTTCATTAATGTTTGCTTATTTTTGCATGAACGAAATGAAAATAAAATTATGGTAGTCTTCTGCTTGAGGTACATGCAAAAGTGTGCATTGTTGTCAGATCAGAGTTAAAAAGTCACTTTCAAAATTACCGTTTGAAGTGACTGAAATTACAGAAATGTGTTATGAATAACTATAGGTAGTGCTGTTACACTGCATAAATTGAAGAACCAGCCAGGTACTACATATGATTCGATGAACGTTATATTATTTATGAACACATAGATATGATAATGATGTTAAATTTTGATTACTCACGAGTTGTCTACAATTATGTGCAGACTGGCCTAAATGGCTAGAGGACTGAACACGTAGTGCTTTTATATATATATGTCCTCTCGCTCCCTAGGTGGAGCATAGGGCCTCAACGAATAATTTCCATCGTATCCTGTTCTGAGCCATTTGTTTCACTTCTCTCCAGGTCCTACCCGTTCTCTGGATTTCTTGTTGGATGGTTCTTCTCCAAGTCATCTTGGGTCTGCCTCTTTTTCTACTTCCTTGGGGATTCCAGTCTAGTACCATTCGTGCAGTGTTCGGTCCTTCGCGTCTCAAAGAGTGTCCGATCCACTTCCACTTTCGATGTCTAATTTCAGTCTTGATATCTATTTGTCCTGCTCTTTGCCATAACTCTTTGTTAGTAACAAATTCCATCCAGTGTATCCTCATTATTCTGCGTAAGCACCTGTTGACAAATACTTGGATCTTGTTGTCTGTTATGGTTGAAGACTTCCAGGTTTCGCAACCATAGAGTAGGACCGACTTTACGTTGGTGTTAAAGATTCTGATTTTGGACTTAGTCGTTAGGTGATTACTATTCCATATGTCTTTTAGATTCCCAAAAGCTAATCTGGCCTTACTTATGCGCTGTTTTATGTCTTCCTCTGTACCGCCATGTATTGTTAATATGCTCCCTAAGTAGCAGAACTTTTGTACATCTTCGATGGGTTTGTTGTTAATAGTGAGTGGTTGTTGGTTGTTAGCGTTGACGCGCATTGTTTTTGTTTTGTTAGTATTTATTTCTAGTCCAACTGTTTTGGCTTGTTCTATAAGTCGATTGAGTTTTGTCTGCATTGCTGCGTGGGTGTGAGCTAGAAGACATATGTCGTCGGCGTAATCTAAATCATGTAACTGGTTTTGGAGTCCCCAAGTTATGCCAAGTTGTTCAAAGTTTACGTTTTTGAGTATCCAGTCTAGTACAATGTTAAATAATAAGGGTGAAAGAGGACAACCTTGTTTTACACCTGATAGAATGGGGATGTTGGAACTGCTTCTTCCTCTATGCATGACTCTGCAGCTAGCTCCTTCGTATAGCGCTCTCGTGACATTAATTAGTTTAGGGGGTACACCAGTTCGTTCTAAGATGCTCCAGAGTGCAGAATGTTGGATAGAATCAAAAGCACATTTGAAGTCGATGAATGTTAGATATAATGGGCTTCTCCACTCCACAGACTGTTCAACAATTATTCTCAGTGTGTTAATGTGGTCTATACATGATCTGTTGGGTCTAAATCCACACTGTGATGGTCTTAATGTAGGTTCTATATGTTCCGAGAGTCTATTATTAATAATGTGTGCGATGCATTTATTAATCATGTTTAGTAGTGTGATGCCCCTCCAATTACTACATCTTGTCAAATCACCTTTTTTCGGCAGTTTTATTATGATACCCTCTTTCCATTCATGGGGAACTGATTCTTTTTGCCACAGTTCTTGTAAGATTGGCTGTAGGATTGCTTTTACACGTATGAAAATATTAAAAATAAACATTCATAAAATAAACTAGTAATTTGACTATAAATAGTTATACCATCTAGTTTCTATGAAGAGTTATCCGCCAAACGAGTTACGGAGGGTGCAAATTTGATTATACATAGGAAGCATTTCCGGCAATGCTGAGAGGATGAAGGCAATTAATTCATTAATGCAAGGAAAATGTGTAAAAAATCAAAACTTCTACATATTTTAAAACTGGTCTTCAACTTACAATTTAGAAGAGAGTTCACAGATTTCCGATTATGTACCTGGAAGACTTCTTTGCTAAACTAACCACCTTTTTTTTAAATATTCTTCCTTGGAAAGAAATAACTGCATTTTACCTACAGTTAAGCTATCATTGGAAGTCCTGTATATAAAGTTATCTAAGAAGCAATTAAACATTTATCTTCTGGAAGCGTACTTAGTAATAATAATAAAAAAATGTTACTAGTCTTAGAAAAATCAAACTATCAACTCAATGGCTTCAGTGAATAAAAGCTCATTGTCAATTGGATTAGCATTAACTTTAGCACTTTTTTCTTGTTGTGTTAATCTACTAATTAATTTTTAATTATTCTGTATACAAAATTAATCACACACAGCCACACAATTTTATCAGATGTTACCAACTATACTAAGGGAAGAAAAATTCCGTTTATATATAAAAAACAATTAAGAAAGTTTTTTTCAGAAAACGTATAATGGTGCTAATTAAACCAAGGGCAAGATCTTGCCTAATGGGTAATTTCTTTATTTTAACGTTAAATGGATTGTTAGTTGTTTTTAATGCTTTAAATCTCACATTCCTGAGAATACATATAAAGCGTTGTACAGAGCTAAATATTTCTTGATTACGAGAATTTAATTATAAAAAGCTGCGTCCGTAGTTTCAGTTCCAGAAAGTGTCATAAATTTAAAGATTATCTAAAGTGAATTGATAGAATATTAGGTGGCTTTGTGTGAAGCCCATAAATACCACCACCAATTTAGCCCCCCAATCCAAACACGTTTCATAAATTTGTCTCTTATTTGCATTACAATCCTTAACAGATACTTTCAGGTAAAGTTTTCTGGAAAGTAAATATACTGTGCAACATTGGAAGTGGTACTTTGACAAAATATAATTCCTCAATGCGAGTACACTTACAGACATTTGAATGTAGAATCAATATTTGAAATATATTTAACGCCTAGCTTTAATGTAAAATAAAATTTTGATAACAGTCGTAATGTTATGAGGAGGAATACAAAGTTATAGAACAGATACAAGTGCCTCCTATTGCAAGCAACAAAATGTATACGATAATTGTTTACAACGTTTTCAGTATCATTTTTACTCGTAATTTCCGAGACAAACGATCACTGTAAGCGGTCAATACTGTGCAGTAAATGCTAATACAATAAGAAAAATTAATTCGTGATTACTCTTATATCTGAGATCTTGATGTATTCGAGCTACTCTTAAGCAAGTTAAATTGTAACTATGGGTTTAGAAATGTATCAGAAAATAAATTAATACCGCTCATTGACGTGGGTTATTAGTTATAGTAGCAGATTGCCATTAAATAAATAAGCAACAGGACGTTCTGTTCGTTTAATTGAAATATATTTTTTAGTTTAATGGTTTAAAACCTATTTTCAAAAAACTAATCAGTGGTGACGTACTTCTGAATTGCTTAAAAGGTCCCGTTTAAGCTTTCTTTTTAAATAATCAATTAATTTATCTTCTTCAGTGTGACAGTAAAACTAAATTATCTTATCATCGCAAAATATAATACATTGCGTTAAATAATTTCCGTATTCTTTAAACTTCCAAGCTTATAAACGAGCTCATTGTTAAAACAAAGAGTTCCGCTGAATGTGGCTTTGTCGCGGCCCTTTCCATGCTCTTGATTTTCCTGGTCTTTTTCGATTGTGTACAAAACGTGTTAATCTTCACCTGCAGAGAAAAACAGAAAAATTCAGGGAGGCTGCTAAGGATTCTCAAAACTGCTTTGTTTTCGTCCTTTTTGAAACTTTGAAAGGATGTCAGTATTTATTAGTCATTTTAGTTGTTTTCGAAGGGCTATTAAAGGCTTTATCGATGCGGTTCACACTTTCAGAACAAGGGTCGAGTGTGGTGTCCCCAAATTTCAACATAAAGCTTTTCTGGTAGCTAACGCCCCGGTGGAAGTGGGGGTGGCATTGGCGGGATCAATACGCTACTGTACCCAGCATCCCCAATAGTAAATCGCTGTAAATGAGGGCTATTTATGAAATCTAATTACGAGTTGCCTCTTTATCGCGATACCTTTCTCATGGCAGCCAATGAAGCGGAAAAACGAGTTGATAAGAAGTGCTTGGGGGAAAAACGAAAAATTCGAAAATTCCTTGCTCGGTTCGGCGGTCGGTTATGATTGACGCTAAGGGTTGATCGGTTTGCTCAAATTGTTAATTGCTAAATAAAGCTTAAACAATAGGTCATCTGTGTTTGGAGGAGGTCATTCGAGGTCACTGGGTCGAATCCCGGGCCCAGCTCTCTTGGCGGTCCAATCGCAGCTTTCGCGCTTTTCACGTGACGATCCTGCAGCATCCCTTCTCTCCTGCAACTCTCCTGCGAGCTTTTCTCCATAGTACCTTCCTGAATAAGCGGCAAGCTTTCGGTAAATAGATTTTAAAAGCTCGGGCGGCGCTTCTTCGTGCGTTTTCTGTGCGTGCAGTCGCGAGAAATTCGTCCGTCTTGGAGAAACATACAATGGGACCCCATTTGCTGTCCATCGCAGATAGTTGTGCGTAAACTGGAAAACGCCATGAGTACGTGATTTTTAGTGCGGAAGCGTCGAGGAATAGCAGTAATTTTCCGGCCTAAGACATCGAGATGCGCGCGTATGTGATCGGCACAACGAATTATTGTAGAAATATAAATATTGTGGAATAAATTTTAAACAAAATGGTGGGTGGCGGCGAAGTCAAGGTCGCGACAGTCGAGGTGGAGTCTGTCGACAACATGGCGACGCTTCCGGTTTCGCGGGCCCACGGCGGCGGAAACGATGCCATCGCGGAGAAAAACAATGCTACTAATAAAGAGATGGAGCTGAAAAAGGTGCAGCCCAAGCCTGACAAAAGGTATATTGTCGGCCTTTGAAAATGACTCTTTTTGTTGGGATAAACTGTATGACGCTTTCACATCCAAAGCCTCACATCCGGGAGCATTTATGCATTCCACTGTTCGATGATCCCAATTTTATCACATACTGTTCTAGTATTAATTGATTTTTACTTGTCGGCTTATGAGAAGCAGACAATAGAGGGATAAAGGACTCGATATTGAATGGGTGTTGGCAGTGTCTACCCACCCAATCTTATCTTCTGCCTTTGGAAGGGTTTTCGTGTATCTAAGCTGAGGAAAAATGCATAGAAGAGCGGGTGGAACTACTACATAGCTTTTTAATTTTCTTTTCAAAGAATGTATTAGTTCAATATACAAAATATTTAAAAAACTGTTTAAATCGTTTGAAGGGAGCTGAAGTATGAAAGCTTTTGTATCATCTGTTGTTGACGTGGCGAAAAACGATTAATACTTATTTACTACTTCCTTTTCAACTGATTTTATTTTAAATTGCATGAAAGTTAAAAGGACTAATAGTTTAATAATCTTTATATGTTTTGATATAATGAATTACATTATTGAGATTTTTCCTGCGAAACTATTTTTCGATACTATTATTTCATGTTGTTATTCGCAGGTTTAGTTCTCAAAATGAAGAACTTATTAGCATTTATTTATTACTTCCACTTTAACCAGTTTGAAGCTAATTACGAGTTTATTATCCTTTTGTTTATATGTTTAGTGATGGATGTTATTAGTTATGCCATCTTCTGAAAAATTAAGTGGTGTTTCTGAATGCTTTTTTTTTCGTATTGATATTACTAATATGTTTTATTTGTAGAATGACAAAACAAGTAGGTACTTAACATTTATATATTACATACTTCCAATAAACCAAACGCAATAATCGATTAATCCAAACCCCATGTTTATAATCCTTTTTAGGTTTGAAAAAATGAATTTTGTTTGTGCCATTTTTTACAAAATCAAAACAATAATTTCGCTTCAAATCATGATCATTACATTCTTTTGGTGATAATATGAAGGGGCACTTGTTTATTGCTTCCAGTTTAACCAAACTCAATTTTTAGCGTTTCGTACTTAATGGCACTAATCACATCTTTGTGAATTTTCTTAATGTTGTGTTGTAATGAATTAAAAAGCTTTTGGTTACATATTGTCAAACTAATTCATTTTGTTGTCAAAATAAAGGAAGTGATGCCTAGGCCGTCTTCCTTACTTCCAGTTTAACCAATAGAATTTTTACCTGTTACAAACATAGTGAGAATAATTACAGATTTAAATTTTAAAAATAAAAAATATCTTGTTTATACCCTTGTATGCACCATTGAAAACCTGTTTCCGTATATTTTTAGTTCGAATTTTTTTTACTATTTTTAGTCGATAGTATGAAAGAACATATTACTGTCACATGTTTATTACTTCCAATTTAACCACACTCACTTTTCAACTAATTCAAATTTAATGGAACTAATTTTTCCCCAAAATCACAGATAACATTTTTCCGGTGGTTTTGCTTCATATGATTATTTGTTTGTAGGCTTATTGTTTTTCAAATGTAACTACAAGTTTCAAACGGATTGGATTCATTGCTGCTCTATATTTATTTATGTTTAAAATTTGCTATCTGGTGCATTTTCTTGAGATTCCAGGAAAATTTACACATTACAACATACTAGTTATATTCTTCATGTCTAAGATTAACCTGTATGCGAAATGTGACTCACTCAACTAATAAATGCTACAATTTTGACTAAGAGCAGGTGTAGTAGGATATTAATATCGATATATTCCCATGTAAAGTGCTTTGTCCATTTGTTGAAATAATTTTTCTTGTTCTCTATTATTGTACCGTTGTACGAAAAAATGTAAAATTAGCACACAAACCTTGCCTTCAATCTTAAAAAGCATCTTTTGTCATTTTTCAATTTTTTCTTGAGGTACCTACAGATTTTAAAAACTCTTACCGCGTAGCATTGACAGCATTTTAACGAATGTGTTACTGCCAGTTTGTCACATTTAAAATGAAAAGTTATTTTTGTACATTACCTACTAAATTTTAATTACAAAAATTTACCAACATTATTTCCAACGTATCAAAGAAAAGTATGTTTCTTTAGGTGATGAAAATCCTAAGACTAACATTTTTATTTACATACAAAGGGAGATGTTTCCCTTAAATTTGTTATTTTAGTCGTTTTCGCAAGAAGATGCTGATTTTACAAACAAAGTTATACTGAGGCCGCTTCTAAAGGATTGTTTTTAAAATTAGATTTTCGTAACTTCTATAATTTATAAGAAAACAGATTATGTAATGGGGTTAACCCAAGACGCGAATTTTCACACTTTTATTCCATATGCCGGTTTAATTTTAGCGTTTTTGACCCTGTTTCTTTGTGTTTACATTTCTGGCTGCTGTTGTTCGAATTAATAACGACATTAAAACATCCGAGTTAATTTCTAGCATATTTCGAAAAATTGGGACAACTGTCTTCATTAACAACTTTTGTTTACTGTTAGCAGGAGTGTCTATAAAGACTGAATATATAATTTTCGCAATTTGCTGTGACCTATACCCTAAATTTAAATTATATTTATAGAATCCACTCACTACCGGTTAGAAGTTTTATGTAGTAGTGTTAGACAAGTATTAGTGAACACATTTCCACGAGGTCTCAGACGGATATAATAATAATAATGTAATTTTTGTATTAAACTAGTGGTTTTGTTTAATGGAAATTTTTGTTTTCAGGACGTCTCTCTTCATTATAATGAGCTTCGTGTACGCGAAGCTATTGATAGTAGTTTGCATAGCGTACGTAATATCAGATGTAGTTACTCACAGCATTCCATTGTATTATTACGAGGGTTTTTTCACGTACCTGTACGGAATGAGTATACTATTCCTTCTATACGTGTTCTGCTTCCTACTGCAAGAAAGCACGTGCTGTTCAGGTGACAAGAAGGAGAAGGTTAAGAAACCGCCCAAGGAAAAAGTCAAAGAGAAAGAGAAGGAGAAAAAGAAAGAGGAAAAACTCAAGAAAAAGGAAGAGAAAGAGAAAAAGAAAAAAGAGAAGGAAGAGAAGAAAAAGGAGAAGGACAAAGATAAAGATAAAAAGAAGGATAAGAAGCAAGAAAAGGTAAGCTTACAATCATGTGCTTTATTGCTACTTTTGGCATTTAATAAACAATTTTTAACACCGCATATACGCACTATTTCACTTGTGGAATTTCATGAGGCATTGAGGCAACCAAAAAGTAATTTTAAAGCTTTTTAATCGATCCTCGAATTATTAAAAAGTATACTGTGCTGATTGTTATTAACTGAAGGGGTGGATTGAGTTTAGAGGCTTAGTTTTCTTTTGATTTAACATATTTGTTGAATTTAATTTACTTTAACAGTTATTTTCTTGTGTTTTCAACTTTATTTAACATTATATTAATTTAGTTTAAGTTATTTTGTGTTGTTGAGCTTGTTGTGCGTGTATAGAGGGAGGTGTTTCCCCGTAAGATGCGGGATGTGGTGCAACAGAGAGCGACTTCTCCCATCCCCCAGGTGAGCGAAGGTTGGTTGCTACTTTACCTTTCCTTCTCACTAAGATTATTAATTTTAAAAACTATCTCTTAATTATCTTACCAAGTTTTAAGTACCTTCCTACAACTCAGTTCAACAAAATACATACCTATAATAGAGTACAATTAACCAATCTTGTAATACTTAATATGATAATTAAAAAAAGTTCATAAACAAAAACAGAGTCATATCTAGGTAAATTTAAAATTTTCAGTTATCTGAAATTCTCAACTTTAGATTCAAAAATGTTTACACCTACAAGGAAGTACTTACTTGCAAATTACAAACTATTTTCAATCGCGAGGGATTTCGTTAAAGATTCATCCACTATCTTTTGAACTGAATCATGCTTAAGTGGGAGAGTATAACAAAACTTGAAAGTAAATTTAAAGGAAATTAATAATCTCTAACATGTGGCTGAAATCTTTTACTGTTAAATCCCTTGCTCTTCAATACATCAACATTTAATGGTAGTTCGTTTCGAACTATCTAGGAAACACAGGATGCTTTTTCAGTTATTTTAGTTATTATTTTATGTGAGTTGGTTGAGTTTATTAGCAAACAATAGTACAATATCATATAATCACCTCTTCCAAATTATAGTGCGTCTTAGTGCGACTAAATTCTTTCGACATTACACATCAAAATAACAGACTGGTAGATTTCATTTTAAACATTTTACAACTGCTTAATTTATTTACACATTATCTCACAAATTGTCTTCACATTTTACTGCTTTTCCTCCATTCGGCTTTATTCAGTCACTGTTTTTGCTGCACTCATTGCAATTTTCAAATTTGCTTAGGTTACTTAAAACATTCTAAATGATAAGCAAACTTAAACCACTAATTTCCGCAAATTTCATGCAAAAAACCATTGACAAAAAATTTGCAGTCTGCTAAATTTACTTTTAAGAAAGGATATCAAATAAAGTTTTCAGTGTTGATACAATCGCAATGAAAATACAATAAATTAAGTCTATATAAGTTACTAACAAACATTAATATTTTAGTAAGATGTTTATTAAAAAGAAAATTAAGAAAATACCATTTTTATTTTCAATGTTTAAATTAAATAGTTTGAGCTGCTACATACAAAACATTAAAACTCAATCCTCAATACACCGAAAACGTAAATCACTTGATTCCAACCAAGAAATTAAATTTGCTTGATGCGGAATTACATGTAAACGTAGAAAGTGTAACCCACCGTAGCATGTAAAAAAATGTAAATTTCTCAGACATCTGTTGTGCAGGGTGTCTATAACTGATGGTAAAAGGAGCAGATGACTGTGATGTTTATAACTATACGCTATAGGCACATACTAAGTGCCATGGAAAACAGCAAAATATCCTAAAATGAATACAATTTTGTTATTTACCTGGGTATTTAACATTTTCCGATATCTAGGTTGGTCATTTGACAGATGCCGAAAATTAATTCGGTTAATAGTTATTTGCCTAGGCAAAAAGTGATTTTAAAACGAATATTATTTCGCTATGCTCCTGGGTATTTACCATTTGACCAGCTGTAAGTTGGTCACTTGGCAAATGCAGAGTTGCGTCAGCAGGCGTATAGTATATTGCACTCTTGAACGTTTTTGAGGTTAGTTTCCTCTTTTCCTGCTCTGCAGTCTGGGTGTAGTTCTTTATTAAATTTATCGCGACACACTCCACCGTTGTTTTGATTTTGGTCAGATTCAGTTTCACTATCACTAGACATTGTTTACAATTGAAAAAACACTCGAAATATTTTCGAAGCATTCAGACTACAGAGCAAGGCAATAGATACCTAACCTCAAAAACATTCACCGCACAACACACTATACACCTACTGACGCAACATTGCTATTTAGTATTTGCCTAGTGAAATAACAATTTGCCGAATTTATTGTCGGCATTTATCAATTGACCAACGTAGACAGAAAATGTTAAATATCCAGGCAAATAGCTTAATGATATATATTATTTATTTTAAATCATTTCGCTATTTGGCATGACACTTAGCATATGTCTAGGCAAATAACCATTTAACTAAACTTCCTTTACGCCTACGAGATATACATTATATTTTGCCGAACTGCCATTTACTTTTTGCAGTTATGTTCTATAAAGCGCTCAGTCATAATGATAAAGCCATCTGTATTTACACAGTCGTTTGTGGTCACTCAGTATAATATGTATTCACAATATGGCGCTAACTTTGTTATACTTTATATAGGAAAGTTCACCTAAATTACTTACATCAATATTAAAAAGAAAAATAAAAAAAAAACTTACTACCAGGGCATTTAAAATCCAATATATTTCTTGATTCCGAGAAAACGACAATTTTCACCACTTGACGCTTATTATCCACGCCGACGTTTAGTATTTTGATAATCGAGATAATTATCAAAGTTGCCCAAAGCTGCAATATTAGACAACAATTCACAAAAGTTTGTACAATAAGTCAATCATGGCTGCAGGTCACAGAGATGCTTGGAAAACCGCGTTCTAGATCTCGCTCAATTAAAACAAACAACTGTAAACAAATAAAAATAAGTTTTGCATACACATACAGTACTATTAGATCAGCAATCAAATAGAAATAAGTAAGTCGTATGTGAATTTTCTCGCAAAACCTGGTTAAACCACTGCATAGAAATTCTTGGAATTTGCTCGAAGAATTCGTACTCTGGCAGAAACTTATATAACGCAAATACAATCAAACGCGAGAAGTTTGGCAAAGAAAGCTTACGAAGAAAGAAATAATCACATAATACAAAAAAACATACACACACACACACACAATAAATATATGAAACTGTAGATAAAACTTTTAACGAAGAAATACAATGTTTTTTAAATACTCGCGCTCATTTTTGCGTATTACGTGGCGCCATACGGGGAGAACCTGAAGTTCAGTAATGACCAGGCCGGCTAAGAGACAGCTGAAGCAGGTCGCGCTTCACATTACAGTAAAACCTCGATATAATAGACTATTTTGGGGGAGGGAGTGCCCGTTGAATCCGAAAGGCTCTTTATATAATACAGTAGGTTTCTCGAATGTGTGTTTATTTATGTAAACAAAATACTACACTGTTATTACCAACAAATGGTCTATTCGTTAAAAATAGTTTAAATCATCAGTGAATTAATAACAACAAATAACCTGTTAACCGGAAATTTTGTCCGTTAAATCGAGTGTTTACTATATACATACTGACATTTGAAACAGATTTTCTTAAAATTTCTTGCTTCACATCCTATTTTGTACGTAATGCTGTTGATGGCATCTATATAGGAATTATATTAATAGCATCTTACAAACGTGCCTCCCCGTTTGGTCCCTAAAAACAATAGGAAACAACCAATTTAACAAACTGTAAAATAAAATTTGGCCATGAAGGCCAACTGTTTTCCGATTCCATCCTGTGTTTTCGAATAATATTCCTTATCACCAAATACACGCACAAACATAGCGCACCTTTTCACACTTATTTTATTCTATAATTTGCTTCTTTCTTATTTGGTTATTTGGTTTTGCGGGGGTAGAGCACATATCGGCGCAACTCCGAGGGGGTGGTTGACGCGGGGCTCGCCGGGGTGCCGGTGCCCGTCGCGGAGATTGGCGCGCAATCTTCTGACCCTCCTGTTATCCAGCAGGAACAAGCACAGCCTCCAGCACAACTGCAACAACCGCCGCCGCCGCCCCCACCTTCTGCAGACATTGAGGCTGGACCCATTGTCACCAAGTCCGTGCGGAAGAGAAAAACCACACAGAACGATCATAGTCATGGTAGCTTCTTTTTAAGAATTGGTGCTATTGGTAAGTTAATCTAGAACGCACGTTTACTTTGGATTGTAATCAATTGACTTCCAATTCCATACTATTGGGGTGCCAACGTTATAGGATACGGTGCTACCAATTGCAGAATTCCCAGATGACAGCAACTTACAAACGTACAATTGAAACATTGGGCAGTAAATCTAGTGACAATGAAAAGAAATACACTTGTCAAAATTATATCTATCACAAATTTTGAAACGCCGCAATACTAATTCACAATTTTTATGAAAATTATAAAATGTAAATAGTAGAAATCCGGTTTACTAGTCCTGGATAAAGTACAGTATTCAACTTGCGGTAATCGCAATAACTCACTTGGATGATTGCAGCAGTCGCCTGCGGCTCGTGCTGCAAACTACATCCGCGTGAATTATTGCCTACATTACCGCTCGTTTAATAATATACGTAGGTACTATTTCATTTTATAACAAATAAATGTGGTAGGTGTGAATTTTCCAACCTATTGGTGTGGATTACAACACAGTTGTTAATCAGGAACATTTACTGTACTGCTCGAAACTTAAATTCCACACTAAAATTATCAAATCGTCATCTTTCTTTCTTTATTTATCAATTTCTCTTTTACCTTATGGTGTCGAGGTTGACATTCATACAATTTTTGTAATTCAGTTTCATAAAATTCCCACTTTTATAAACTGCTAACTGAACAGATATTTTAATACAAAAAGGCTCCACTTTTGCAGAAAAGACTCACATCTGGCAGCACTGGAAAATATGTGGAAATTTTCCATAAAGGCGGGGATTTTTGAACAGGAGAAATTACACTGGAACAACTTTTTTTGTTGTAAATTTAGGAAGTGTTACAAAATTTGTATATCTAGCCACATCAACTAAGAAAAACTACATATTTTCAAAATAAATTGAGAACTGCCTAACAATTACGGAAGTCATTTCTGAACGTACCTTAATGAACGCTATTGATGGCTCAGTTGTTTCAGTCTAACAACCGAACGCAACCTAAATAGTCGTCACTTGTATCAAAGAGCACTATATTGTATAAATATAGTGCTCTTTGCTTGTACTGAGGCTGGGTACGTATTTTCGCGCAGTTAACTGTAAAAAAGACCAGACTAATAATGAGGGAGAATCCTATAGAAATTGAAATTAGCAATAAGTGATAATGAAAACGCCAAATATAGCTAGAAGTAAATAAATACTGGCATCGATTATTTGCTTAAAAATAAAATAGGTACTAAAATTTTTGAAAATGTCTGTTTTTCTTGAACATTTAATTATCTGAGAAACAATGGCGTGGCGGTAGTCCCCTATGTGGGGCTTCAATTTCTCAGAACTCCAAGCCATATCCGTTTTCTAACAGAGAAAAATTTTAAAAGTAATATACAATAACTATTATTCACACCTTCCTTATGGGAAATACAAAAATAATAAACTCAAAAAACAGGCAACACACTTTAAGAATACGAGCTAATTATAGGTTATGTGTTGAAGCAAAAATAAAATCCCATGCCAGCAAAACAAATATAGAAATCTTGGTCAATGGTCAACAACCTTAATTTCAATTTTTTATATTGGCAGTACCTTCGCTACCAAGTTCAGTTATTTGGAATTGACCGCTAAAATTGATTAACAGGTGCACCTACTTAATAATAGTTACAAACAGAGGTGGTTGTAAATTTTAATCCGTGTGGATTTTGGAATTTGTTCGAACTTACTAAAATAATATTGCAGAAAAGTTTGTACGTATTAAAAGAAAACCAAATATAATATTAGTATCCTAAAGATTATGCAAATATTGCCCATACTTAAAAAGACTTCACCTATGCCATATGTCTCCCCCTTTCTATTTCATTCAAATGGTAGGCGCCAATAGAACAAGCGATAGACTTCATACATTAAGAAAACTCAAAAAAGGATCTGTAAAGGATTTATAATATCCACAACGTCCCACATCATTTCATGAGTAATGTCCACTGTGGCCTATTATTAAACTTTTTTTTAAACTGTGTCTGCTTACAACAAATTTTAATTTAAAAATTCTTTTTGCAGCATTTGGCCTGGGGACTATGATATACAATGGGTTAGAATTCGGTGCATTTTTTGAAATTCCCTTTACATCTCCCTGTTACATGATTCTTCGTGGAGTCAATCCTGTTCTGCAAATGATTTTCACTTTCATGCAGATGTACTTTATTTTCATGAATTCTCGTGTAAGTACCAGAGCTACCAACATTTAAAGTTTTTAAATATACCCTTTTTGCAGCTTAACATTCATCGATTCAAAGTTATCGCACGCTTTGGACTAATGCACGTAGTTGCAACGAACATATGTGTCTGGATTCGGACAGTTGTTTTAGAATACTTGAAAGAGATAACAACTTACCATAAAAAGAACAACGATACAAGCGAGGAAGGAATATTAGCAGGTAAATAAATTCTTTTATTTACTTAATTTCTATGGTATTATAAGTTTTATTGTCTTTGTGTGGTTTTATCCGAGGTGAAAGTAGAAAATGTTTCTTGCCGGGACGCTAGGAAAAGAAAGACATTTCGGTTATAACATGCTATTAGAATGTAGAGCTACTAGATCTACAAAGCTTTTTAATGTAGCGCATTATGCCAATAGAGCTCGAAGTACGAATTTTAGCGATTTAATTCTCGAACTGATACTGCAGCACTAGAGTCGCATCAAATTAAAGTAAAAGTAGATCAGCTTATAATAGTTGATAGTGTTATCAATAGAGGGTAGTCAAGCGAAGATAGAATTGTTGTTAGTTTCTGCAAAGGATGTAAACACGTACATCGTGATTCTGTCAGTAATCATGGACCAGTGATTGAATATTAAATTTTGCTGTAAATTAGAGAAAACTCCAACAGAAACATATGAAATGTTGAAAACTAGGTACTGCGATAACACCTTGAGTCGTACAGTTGTGTTTAAATGATTTCAAAGAGGGCCGTATGAATGTTCAAAATGACTCAAAAACCGAGCATTCGCCGTTCTCTCGACAAGCAAAATCGGTCGCAAAATTTCTTGAAAATAAATCAAAAGATTGCCGAATGATGGCAGATGAGTTACATCAATAAGGGGGCGAATCGACAAATTTTACACGAAGATTTGAGATCCTGAGACGAAAAATCTGAAAAATCATCAAGAAAACTCAAGAAGTCTTATTTTCAAAACTTCAGGGTCAAAATCATGTCGATTATTTTTTCGATAACCAGGGTGTGATCGATAAAAATATGCATTGAAGTTATAAATAGATTATCGTAGGCGCATTTGTTGAGTGCGACCGCAATTCGAGAAAGAGACAGTGCGTGACAATGCACTTGCCCATTCTGCACTGATTATATAGTCCTTTTTCGCGAAACCCAGCGGCATTTGGACCAATCACGCAGCCGATTCACCTGACTTGCCACCAGCAGCAGCAGCAGACTTTTTTCTTTCCGTAAGCGATAACTGTTCCCAAAGGGAAACGATTTCAGAGTGCAGAAGATATTTAAGAAAAATTTAACCGTCGAATTGAAAGTGGTTTCTTGAGACACCTTGGCGAACTAGTTTCAAACACTTTTAGAACGTTGTAATAAGTGTATGAAAGTAAATGGAAATTACTTTTAATAGATATCAAATATTTTCGCGTTACTGAAATTGTGTTTCTTTTTATTGTTCTGCTTCGAGTCGTAAATAAAAGTTGCCGGGTTAGCTTATTTTTCTTCTGTCTTTTCAAAGCCAAAAAAAAGATTACTTAACGGCCAAAATTTCAGACGTTTAAACCCACTATTATTACCGGTATCGTGTACGCAGTAATTAAAAAAGGTTTCCTTACAACAAAGCTGTACATGGAACCAACCCGAGAAGTTGATTTTTACACCGCGTAGCACAATCTAAAACGTCAGTTTTTCTCATTTTTGTGTCATTTCTATGCTAAATTTAATATTTAAAGTTTCGTTTAAAATATGTTTCCTAAGCGTTTGTTACGCAGTAAATATACAAAGATCGTTTTAATTATTACTAAAGAATTGTGGGACACGGTGTAAACACGACTTCTCAGAATTGATGCTTGCGCAATTTCTCTGTTATTTAATCAGCTGAGTGAGCGGATTTTCAATGAACACAAGTCAGAGTCGACGAAAAAATATGCACAACTTCTGTTTCCGGTGCAGACTTTTCGCTAAAACGGAGTTTCTATATTATTATTTACGGTAGGCCGCGTAACTTCTAGCCGTTTGCTTCCTAGGAAAGGGCTTGTTATTAAATCATCGTTTGAAATTTAGATATTGAGTATCATTTTTGGTTAAGTACAACAAAAAATAAAAATATGGCAACTTTGATGTGTAACTATATTATATTACATGATTGGTAAAAAATAGTGTAAATTCCGTTTAAAGGAAAAAAATACAATTACAATGCGAAAAAAGATTTTAAATACTCGTATTTGAGTATACTTGCACATTTGACTAATGTTTTGATTATATTAATTTATCGAAAGTATGTTACGATTCCATTTCTTTTCCTGGACGCCGTTCCAGCCTACTTTCTCCTCAGCGTTTTACACTGTAAATAATCACAAATACGCTAATTGCAGATAGCATTCGCTTACACACCCTGCGCAATGCAAATGCTGTGTTAGGTACGCATATTGCTGTGC
Source organism: Limonius californicus (assembly GCA_014611495.1). Classification (NCBI taxonomy): domain Eukaryota; kingdom Metazoa; phylum Arthropoda; class Insecta; order Coleoptera; family Elateridae; genus Limonius; species Limonius californicus. The sequence goes on from JABXWE010013345.1 coordinate 27,500, forward strand.
CCGACGTAATTCCTACGACAATTGCCTCACTAACCACTGCTTCAACATTGAGCTCTACCGTAAAGCGTATTGCATCCACGACATCTCGTGCAGTTGCTACTACACTGCGTGATGCAACTACCACATTTCCCACCACTGCAACTACTTTTAAGCGTGAGTTTTGTGTTCTACATGCTTGCTTGAGGCCACGTATACATTTGCAACAGAAACGCGTAAAGTAACAGCACGGAGTGTCAGTGTAAACGGTACCGCGTTATACAACAGCGTGACAGAATATTACGCTATTGATTTTTCGACGAAACATCAGAGGATATTTCCAAAACACTCTTAAGCCATTTATATCAGAATAAAGTGCAACGTGATTTTTACGCATATCTATTCATATCGTTCATTGCTAGTCGATATTTGGGATGTAATGCGATGCGTTCAGCGTAGTCTAAACGAAAACTACTTATTATTGATCGTTCTTATTTCTGATGACGACAGTTTTATTTTATAATAAGCTATTGAAGTTTACGCTTCAGAATAAAATGGATTTAATGAATTACATCATAATGACGTTTAGTAGTAAATGCTGATTTTAAATTACAGAGTTAATTAAAAATAGGGAACGCATTAAAATTGCGATGCGAGGTTTCGCTACGAAATGGCTTTACGTTACAACTCTCATGTTTTGAAATCCTATTCTGTTACACGGTGGCGTATCATAACCCCACATACGACTTTGTTACGAAACGTAGTTACTTTACGTGGTTCTGTTGCAAATGTATACCAGAATTTAAAATTGCACGAGGATCCGTACTAACTGTCTTAAAATACTAACATATCTCTCATGTGCTAAGGTGTCTTTACAACTACTAAAGCATTCCCAACTTTTCTGCGGAAATTAAACACTACTACCTCCGTTATTCTAACGACTCCAACAACTCCTACTACCACTACCACTAGAGCGTGGAGAGTAGCCACGACTCTCTCCACGACCACTCCTCCCTACAGAAACTTTTTCGAATACAGAGGGCCCCACTTTGTTGATAACATTGCTAATGGTATGTGGGATACTAACGCATAATAATTATTACTTAAGTTTACTTTAAAAAAGAAATTCTTTCAGTGGCAGAAGAATCATCAAACATTATAAATGGTTCGAACTTCCTGGATGGAATCTTTCCACAAGCACTCCTGTCATTATACAATGGAACAAGTAACACGGATAACAGTACCGATCCTCTGAACTGTGGGAGAGTTAACATAATGGGCACAATCGTGCAGGATTCGGCTCCTTACTTGTTTCCATTTATTATTGAGTATTCCCTCATTGGTGCTGCCGTTATTTACGTCATGTGGAAACACATTGGTCGTAATCCAAGGTAAAGATTTTTTGTCTCTTTAACCTCCACTGAGTAAATACCAAATACGTATATAAATATTTTAAATTAAGTTTTTTCATGGCAGAAAAAATTCCAACAAACTTTCTCTGGTTTTCAATTATAATCTTTTAATGTTTTACAAAAACATCTAGTTAACACCAAGTAATCCAATTTGCTCTAGATTTTCATGAAATTTGACATAATTAACTAATTTAAAAATATTTTCTTCTTAATTAGGTGATTATGCGAAAGAGAGAAAATAAACTAATGTAATCCCACATAGGGGGTTCCCATGAAGAAAACCAATGTACTAGTTATATTACGATTTTTAGTTGTTTTTTGGTATAAATTAAAATTTGGTTTCAAATGAATATTTTAGACTTCTACAGTATCAATCTTACACTAGAATTTCATACACAGGAACCGATAATGTTAGGTTATGTTTAGAAAAATCTAAATTTTAAAATGTTACTACTTTACTACTTGAGCAAAATGATACTGGACGACCCATTACAGAGTAACTTTCCAGATTACTGTTGCTATTAATAATTTTACTAATAATTTGTTTATTAAACTGCGTTAATGCAAAAGGAAGAAAATAAAATACACCCATTGCATTCTTTTAATTGTACATTGGTATTTCACACCTGCTCATTGCTTTTTGAATTAAATAAATCTAATCTCAGCTTCAAAAATATCTACAGGCTGCCAATAACAACATCATGTTTCTATTTCCAGGTATGTAACAGAAGAAGATTTAGAACATCGATTGGAAGTAATGTTGTCTCGTAGAGCAGTAGCCATGGCCCATGCCCAACACGGTCGCGTTGACTGCGTGGGAGCGTCAAAAGGATTATTCCTTGGTTTACTGATGCTGGTTGGATCTTTAATTTGTCTGATACTTTTCTTTGTGTTAATCCATCATCAAGATTTGGGTCGATTAGCCATTTACCTAGCAGACGTATCGCACTGCGTGCTAATGGCACTCAGCATTTTTGCAATCATAATCGGTTTTGTGAGGTACGTATTTAACTGTGTCTACGACAATTTTGCTCACGCATTTGCACATACTTTATTGTCAGCTATACTCATTTTCATTTCGTGCTTCTTTTATTCCTTTGGTGCGAACATCACATGCTTTCACCAACAGAACAAGCCTCATGCCTTCGACCCTTAATTCTAGGGTGCAGACACTTAAGTTTAAAGTGGAAGATCAGAGTGACCTCAACGACATTTTACTGCGGGTGTCGGCCTTCGGACTGTTTATATATGCAGTATTCAGTGTGATCGCAGGTTCACTTAATGCATTTACCAAAGAACCAAATTTATTAGTCATGATCACAGGAATCCTCTCGATTGCCCAGGTAAATATATTTTCTTATAAATGACAAGTTATTTTTATTTTTTATGAAGACAAGTCAAGTCAATTTTAAAACTTACACATTTGTATCTTCTATTTAAAAACGTGTCGTATGCATTGTTTATATATGAAATACATTACAGATATCTGGAAAGAATTACTGATATTTGACGTTTCTTTCTGATATTGTAAATACACTCGGCGCTAAGTCGAGACTGTATGGGGGATAGTTAAAAATTTTCCAATTGAATTGCTCAATGAGTTGCACAGTGCGAGTCGCCGCGAGTACGGACAGAGACAGAGATCAGCTATCCACACTTGATTTTCCATCGTGCTGTGCATTTTAGTGCTTCGGACACAATGACAGAACCACAGTAAAGTGACGTGTGGCTAGCTCATTAACTACTGAAAACCCCCCAGAATGCACCAAATTGACTACCCCACTCATTCGGCGGGAATGTTTAAACTGCTCTATGCATAAGTTTTCAACTATGCTGACCTGGAGTCTACATCCTAAAAATTCAGTACTATATATGATGCATTCTTTTTCGTACTTGAAGCTAATAAATAACGACTTTTATAGTAGGTAAATGAAAAAAATGTTTTGATTTTAGCTGACACACATGGCAATGAAAATTTAAAAAAAAATACAGGTCACATAAGTACTCAGTGGTGGGACACGTTTGGATCAAAAACAATAACAATTTTGTTAACATAAATAACTTTAGATTACTTCTTTCTAAAGTTGTTTCTAAAATATGTTTTTTTAAACAATGTACTTCAAATAATAAAAGTTTGAAAAAATCAACTTTTTATTAGGTAAATCTGAAAATCATTTTTTACGTTAAAACAAATAAAATTAACAAGAAATTATATTAATTATGAACCAATAATTCTAGCGCTTCTAAAAAATTATTTTTATGGGTAAAATCGTTTTTTGGCGTACAAGAGATGACACTGATTCGTACATAGCAATGCTAGCGTAGCATAGTTTGACTAGATACTAAAAATATTTACATTAGCAAAAAAAAGGCTGCTTGTATTGACAACAGCTGTGGATTAATTGTGTTTTATTCAAGTCAATGGAAATCAGATTTATATTTAATAATACGTACGGGTCAGAAAACCATTTAAAAAATATTCACTTGCATAAATAAGATATTTTTTTCCAACAATATAACTAGCCCAAACAGCATTTCATAGTTATGGCCAACAAAATATATTCCCTTTTTAAAATTGTTACTCTGATACATTGGAAACCGTAAAGTGTATGTCTGAGGGGACATTGTGGTAATTATAATTGATGCAAATTGCAGATTTACGTATCTGATAATAACACAATATTGTACAAGAAGCTCATCAGGATAGTAAATAGATATACAGAACTAATTCAAACCTGATGAATGTTTGAATATGAGTCCAAGCATACAGATTCTTGTGAATTACAAACTAGTCGACTTCGGGGATCCATAATTATTTTCCTGTTTAAGCGTGTATCACGTGGAGAGTTTTGCAGTAATGATAGAGATCTATTACATCAATATCACTTCTTGCATGAAATTATTTCTACATCACTAGCTAAACAGAAATATGTAATTTAAATCAATCATTACTTTTTTTCCATTATGTACCAAATGTTTCCAGTTCCAGTAGCTAATTTTACCTATTTGATGGTAACAATTTTAAACAGGTCAAATTTTTAAATGCACAGTGTTAAACCTGATTACATTTTTTATTGGTTATTTCTGACACGATGAAATTAAATTAAAAATGTGTATAAAAAGTACAAAGTACTACGTTTATACTTTTTAAATATTTACTGCTTTGGCAACGAATAAAATAGGCGAACTAATATTAAAGGATTTGCATTATGTAAATTTTTATTTTTACATTGTATATGGAAAAATATTTGAACTGATATGAATAAATATTTCCTATTTCACAGAAAAACGTAACCAATTCATTATTGTGTAAGGGTATTATTTACAACTCTAAAATTTTGAAGCGTTTAACAAACACATTTTCATTGTGAAGATTTATAATGCAATTAATAAAATATCAATAATGATGAGACTCTACACCCCACCACAAAGTTTAGCCTGCAAGTAAATAAACTATGTTATGGTAATAATTCATACAAACAAAAAATTATGTAGAAGTATTACAAATAGAAAATCCATCAAGGCTGTAAGGCATTTAAAACAAAATTAAAAATAAGGTTATTGTAACAAATTTTCAAATAAGACCTACAAAATTCTTAAACTTTGCATTTTTGGATGAAGTCCTTTTTTGGGGACACGGACTAAGGGGTGTTTCCTAAAAATCCGAAAAAAATTTATAAACATTCCCCAATAAATTAAAATATGTTATTGCTTGCAAACATGATTCAGTAGCACTATTTACTATCAGATTTAATGAATGTGAAGCACAAGGAACGTAATGGGCTGTTTGGCTATGTTGTTTAATGCGGTTTTGGAGCCCATTGTATTTTTCACATATTTGCCACATTGTCGTAGCTTTTTCCTCTACAGTTGCTAATATCCAGACCTAATATTTCAATATTTTTTAAAACTTATTTTCTATTGATTCGCCCGTGTGCGAAGGAACAGGTAAAAATCCAAAAAATATCTCTATTGGGATTCCATCTTCTGACAAATAACGCAATATAAAAGTTAATTGGTCTACAAGTGTTTATATCAGGGGTAGAGTCAACTATAATTGAAAAATATTTGGCGGCTTTAACTTCTGACAGGAATGTTTCTAACATTTTTTTGTTCAATATGTTAATAAATTCATAGCAAATGGTTGACGAAATATAACTCACATTGCCTGTGGACGTGACCGGGTCCCTCAAAAAACCGGGCTCTAGACATTTGTCTATGCTATGGTCCGGCCCTGTGTATGGTTAGTATGGATGCCATGGAATCCAAAGTCTACTAACTTCTTAAAATTAGTACGGATTTTTAGGAAACACCCCTTAGTACAGTTGTCTTATTGGCACTACTTAACGTGCGCAGTATTATTTATGCGTATAACATAACCTTTACTTAAGTTGTACTATTAATGTTTATTCTGTATGTTTATATACATATTAGCGACTTCTCTACAGCTCTCTTGGCCGTCTGTTGCGTCTCGAACGTCACCCCTTTTTTATCCTGCCACGCATCTGCACTTAAATTTCATCGTTCCATAGCCTTTTTTACACCGTCACCGCATCTAGTTCTGGGTCTTCCGCGTTATCGTCGTCTATGGGGGATCCACTTCCATGCTTCCTTTGGCAACCGCCATTCTTCCATTCTCTTCATATGCCCGTACCAAGACAGTTGCTTCTTTTCAATGGTGTCTGCTAGCGTTACTTCTACGTTCATTCTCTCTCTGATAGTTTTAGTTCTTATTCGTTCTAATAAGGTCACACCACAACATCTCCTCCAGTAGTTATTTTCCACTGCATTTATTCTTCATTTCATATTTTTGTTTAACGTCCATATCTCTGACCCATACATTACCTTTCTACTTTCTACTAAAGATTTGAACATGTTAGTTTTTGCCTCCTTTCTGATTTCTTTACTCCATAGTAAGGAGTTGAGTTTACTAGTTATGGCTCGCCATTTTACCAGTTTTTCTACTATATCTCTGTCATCTCTTCCGTCCTCTGTTAGTATTATGCCTAGATATTTATATTCATTTGTACTATTTATTATACCTTTGTCTGTCAACAATTGTTGTCCCTGTCCTTGATTTCCTATTGCCATATAATGTGTTTTTTCCCTATTAATCTCTAGGCCCCATTTCTCGTACTCTTCCATAAGTTTTTTTACCATACAAGTCGTATCTTCTATGTCTTCAACAGGAACAACCTGATCGTCCGCAAATAATAAACTATATATGTTTCTCTCCCCAGTTAAGACACTCATTCCACTAATCTTTTTAATCCACTGTTTAAGAGCTGAGTTCAGGTACAGTTTAAATAAGGTGGGAGAGAGGCAGCAACCTTGTCGTAGGTCTTTATTGACTTTAAAGTAGTCTGATATTCCTGCCCGAGGTTTCACGGCACTGAAATTTTCCTCGTACAACTTCTTCACTGCGTTTATATACTGTGGATATATTCCGTTCTCTACCATTGACACCCATAATTTATTAATTAATACACTACCGAAGGCCTTTTTAAGGTCTATGAAGGTAAGATGTACTTGGCTAGGGTTTTTTCTACTAATTGCTTCAGCACGAATAAATTATCAGTACATGATCTTCCGGGCCTAAATCCGCTTTGTTCTTCAAGATCTTTCATTTGATTTTCAATTCGTCCTCTTAATACCCTGCTATACAGCCTACCCTAGGATGCTATAACGCTCAAACCTCTGTAATTAGAACAGTTTTTCTTATCACCCTTTTTATGTATAGAGGTGATAAACGCACCCTTCCATTCCGTAGGTATTGCTTCGCCTTTTAAACATTTATTAAAAATTTTTGTCAAACATTCCAGTACTACATTGGGTGAGTGTTTAACCACTAAGTGTTTTGTATGTTTCCTGAGATTATTATTTTTGCATGATGTTGAGTCTTATGGCTAGCAATTAACTGTTTTGCTATAAGACACACTTCGAGTCACTTAACCATCTCACGTGGTTACCAACTGTAATGAATAGCGCATAACACTATCCACAACTATGACTTAAACTTGTCTGTACATTTTACATCCTTTTAATAATAATAGAATGACGTAAAAGAAACTAAAAAAATAAAAACTATACTAAATTAATTGATACTCTTTTACAATACATAGATGATATACTCCTGATGCAGATACTTTTTTGAAAACATGGTTACATCACTTTAACTTCTATACAGGGTGAATCTTAAATGGTGGAAAATATTTACATCACCTGATTCTGCATCAAATACTGGACAAAAGATTCTACAAGCGTTTTGCTTGAAAACTTTTAGCTTTTGAAGAATTCTTAATTAAAGTTTTGTTGTGTAAACTTAGCAACACTGTGTGATCAGTCGTACTGAGCTGTGTGTTAAGTCGCCTGCGTTTCACGCACTTGATTTAATATGGAACCTAAGGAGATTGTATACAGAAATACTAGACCTCCTTCATGGTAATATTCTAATTTTAATGTGCTGCTTGCAGTTTTGAATTAACAGCACATAATTACTAAGGAAATATCGACTAAGTTTTAAGTTTTTTATTTTGTAAATTACAGCAATTGCTCAATGTGGCTACCCCCAACTTCTATGCATTTCATACACCTACGTATTATGCTCCCTTCTAGATTTTGAAGCATAATATTTTACCGAATCATTATAACTGCTTCATTTATTCGTTGCTGAAGTTGCTCTCGAGTGTCAATTTCCACTGAATACACAAATGCTTTTAATGTTCCCCACAAAAAAAATAAAGACATCTTAAATCTGGGCTTCTTGGTGGCCAAGGTAATGGACTGCCACGACCAATCCATCGTTCTGGAAATTCATGATTTAACCATTCTCGTGTTTGAATTCCTCAGATATTAAATGTTCCATTTCTGGTGAACGTAGTTTCATCAGTCCACAAGATATGTCCAATAAAACCAGGATCCCTTTCTTGCTCACGAAATAACCGTCTAACCATCAGAATCTGACTCTTTGCTGATAGTCTTCTGGTAATAGTCCCTGTATTCGTTGATAATGGTATGGGTGCAAGCCATTTTCCACTAAAAGCGATGAACTGTTCTTTGGCTAACATCAAACATTTTGGCAATGGATCGGGTACTTTGTTTTGGTTCATTTTCGACTACATTTAAGATATTTTTTTCAACCAGTGGTAACAATACTCGATGAGGATAGCCTCTGTCAGCTACTGGAGTGGGTGCAGTTCTTTCAGTTTCTCGCATTTGTTGATCCAATCGTCGAATAACATTACTATTTGGATGCCTTCTGTTTGAGTACCGTTCGGCATACAAATTAGCAGCAGTATTAAAATTGCTACGACATTCCCCTAAAATCAAATACATGTCTGCATACTCCACAAAACTGTACTCCATGACGCTAATTTGGGAAATCAAACACAGATAAACTAAAATCAAACTAAACTGAAGGTGACACTCAGATAATGAATGAAAAGAGAATTAAACACGGCGTTTTGATCAGCAAATTGTCTCAGAAATGTCATTAAAAGTCAAATTACTTAAAATAAAAAACTGCGTCAAAGCCTACATTTATTTTAAAATGTGAAATTTGTATTGCACGTCGCGTCGTTGCAACATTTTTGGAAAACTCAAGCATTGCAGAAGCTTTAAACTTCGGATGGAAGTTCTGGGTAAACCAAGGGTATGATGACTACAATTACAAATTGGTGATTCCTTTTGTTGATTAAACTACAGTTAAAAATCATCATTTCATAAAAATATCGCACGATAAGACACTCGAAATCCAACTTAAGGCTGCCAATAACTCCTCATCTATGAGGTTAACAGCACATTGGTATAAGACCTGATCGCTCCATTTTTGATCCAGAATCAGATGGTATGTCTATTATCCGCCATTTAAGATTTACCCTGTGTACTATATGGAAAAGAACGAACTGATATTTATAATTTCTCAATACAGAATGATTTATGTTTATTGGACAAACTGTTAGATATATTGTTTTTTATACAAAAATAAGAACATGCAAATCTTAATGATTTGAATATTCAAAATTCGAAATATCAAATGTATTGGTGTAGAATATAAGACTACAGAGTTTAAATATAAAATGTTTTTGTAAATTGAATTTTAAAATTGCGCTACCATTGTAATTGATTGAATTATTTGCTTTCAAGGATAAGGATTTCATTTCACATACCAAAAATAAATTTTATGTATCAAAAATGTTTATTTCACATATCACAAATTAATTTTAAATATCAAATATTATTTTCACATATCTGAAATGTATTTCACATACAAATAATTAATTTCACATATTTTCATATCATAAATATTGTGCGGATATGACACATTTTCGACCTACATTGTTAACTTCTGAATTATAACAATCTTTTTATAGGTGGTGTTGCAACTGTTATTTATTGCGGATGTGTCACGCCGTCGGGTTCATTTACCAGAACATGATCGATCTAAGCCAGGTCGACAAGTGGTGACATTCTTACTAATTTGTAATGTTACGATGTGGATCATATATACGTTTGAAACACAAAAAGTTGAGGCAAATCCCGTACAACTAGAATTTTATGGATTTCTGGCATGGGCCATCATCCAACGCGTCACCTTGCCGTTGTGCATCTTCCACCGATTTCATTCCGCTGTTACACTAGCCGAAATTTGGAAAACGAGTTACAAAGCGCGACTGGAATAATTCTACGCGCGAGACTAATTATTGTGATTTTGTTTTCTTACTGTAATCTTTTAAATCGCATCGCTCGCTCATCTTATGTCCATTTTATGTAGAGGTTTAAAAAATTAAACACATAAGTCTGATATTGTTGCTCATAGTGCAAAATTCGGTATACAAAATTATATTACATGTGAATTTATACCTATTTTATAAATTTAAGGAAAGTAGGACACACATTTTTTATTGTTGGTAACAGAAATTTGGTATTGTCTCAGTGTGTATATAATTTGTGCAATGCTAACGTATGATTTTTAACTAAAGAGGGTAAAATTGGGGTTTGTGTTCAACAAATTTAATAAAACCAATGAAAAAGCGAGTTTCCGTAAATCCTGCGATTTGTGTCTTCTTTATATATGTTATAATAATTATAATATGTCTTTATTGTTCTTGTGTACAAGATCTATCTAAATTAAGTCTAGTAATTTATACAGTAAATGTATTATGCAAAATTAGAACTTTTGCCTAGTACATTGTAGACTGCAACTATCAGCGTTTCTAAAATACGGGGTGTTGAGCATTTTTTTTTAAGTTTTTCGACCCAATATTTTAAAACGTCGCCAATGTATTAAGATACAAATACGTGGACGGCTATTACTAGTGAGCACCTAATATTGTACAAGTTTTTGTGGCACATGTTCATCTAATAGGTGTTTTTGTGTTTTTGTTGCAGACTGCTCTACTTTCGTGATAATTAACATTTAGTTTTGAAATTGTCTTCCATGTTTAAGGCCATGTAAGTTCTTTGCAGAGCTTAGACATGGAAAACAGAAGTGAAGCTGAGCGTAGTTAAAACCATTACCCTGAAATTTTTATTAATATGTGAATGGTATATTTGCACTTCTTGGCACACATTAGGAAAAAGTTCTTGGCTATTGTGATGGATTTCAATTACAGATTCCTTTTTTTTTGTCTGGTTATTGAAGAAACGTTATTAGTATAAGATATCTCTACCAATACAGATTCTTGCTCTCAGTTACTTTGTAATGTAACATACCTACCAATCCAATGTTAATAATCAGACAATTATTTGAACTAAAGGAAAAGCTCGACATATGTAACTGTTTTTTTTTATTTTTTGGTATATGGAATTCGGTGGCTAACTAATTTTGCATGTACTAATGCTGCAATAAACCAAATGTTAACTATTTTGTAAACAAAATATTTTATGGCAAATACTTAAATATATAAATTTGATTTTATTAAAGGCTTAATATACATTTTTAAAAAGGTCACAGATCCACCCTACAACTATCCATCTGGTGGACACATTGCGACTAAAACTTGTACAGTATTGAGTACTTAGACTAGTAATAGCCTTCCAGAAGTGTACATATTAACCGAAACGTAATTTAATAATTGTCAATACCATGTATTTAAGAAATGCTGAAGTTGCAGACTACAGTTTATTACGTGATAAGTCTTAATATAGCATGATACATTACTGAATGAGTTACAGTTACTTAATTTAGAATCATGTTGTATTTTAAATTTGTAAATATTTTCACATATCGAAATAAGATATTATTTATTAATTTATTTTGTGTTAAAAAACTGTTAACGGTGACCATTACGCGCACACAACCAAAGTAGAAGTAGTTTAATTCAAAGAGAAATTGTTTTTATAAAATATATTACATTACAATAAGGTTACCCATCCATAAATGTTCAAATATAAAAAAAATGTAGTTACAAATGTCGGGTCGTATAGTATATAAAAATCATAATCATCGTTACTCATATGCAATGTTTAATAAATGTGAAATAGTTTATAGAACAAACCATCACTTACTCATTAAAAGGAAATAAGATCGACTCATTGAAAGAATCAGACTCTGCTCAAATTCAAGATCGACTTTGCAAAGTTGGCATCTATGTGTAGGCAAGCAAAGCTTCGGAAGGCAAAAGCCTTTTGTACAAAAATATTGGTTTTAGTGTTTGTATTTCTAAGAGATTTCTCCATTAAGATAATACAAGCAGACAGTTGTGACATTTTTGGAAAGGCACATGTATAATATTTATACATCCTTTAGTATCATCACGTTTTGCACTCTTGTTTGTTTGAAGTCAACCTTAAACTATTAATAAAAATGGCAATTATTTTCCTTACACATTTACCTTAACATTATAATAGCAATTTCGCATTTCTACTTTTATACAGTAATTAACATCATTTAAAATAGTCAGTAGATGATGTTCAAACGTACTGGATGTAATATATGTGGACCATTAAGTAACAAACCGATTATTTATAACAACAACTTTATCTGAAGGCTAAAATCATTTCGGTACTTTTACAAAATCAACTGATTTTAATTATGGTTTGTAAACGAATAGGGGACAATTGTCTAAGATAACGAAGTAAGATTTTTGTTACTTAATAATTAGGATGTAATGCTTTGTGCCATACACGTTTTGAAAAGGTTTACACTTTTCTGCTATGTTAGTGGTTGATTCGCCATCTTTGACAACCTATTCCGTAAATTTTGTGATATTGTTCGTTCGCAAGCGATTTTTAAGAGACGTAAATTCGAAATTAACCGTTAACAAAGTTGCAGAAATGATAAACTTTTTAAAAATTTTGCACAGCGCATTTAATCAACTAAAATGTGATTCCATTACCAAACATAAATTTATCGTAGGGACATTATAACATTATAACTAATTTTTTCTGTGCATTATCTGTCTTGTGGATGTGTTAAAGTTTCTATAATAAAAAGGAAAAAAAAATAAAATGTAATATTAACAAATATGTCATGTTGCAGATTTAGAGATCTGATGGAATTAATATAGTCATTATTATATATGTATATATTTTACACAGTTTTATTTATTGTTTGAAAGTAGTTATAAATGATTTCCATTATTTAATAGATCGAGATGCTAGATAAATATTAAAAGCATGTAGTTCACAAATTTATGCTCAAATGTCCAAGTTAAATTGATAATCTTTGACATACTTATGTAGTATGTGGGCTTTGAAATCGTACTCAACACTGCCGTTTCTCTAAATGTTTAGACGTTTATCTTAAAAATGTACTTAAGAGTATAACATGTATGATTGATTTTTTTTAAGTATTTTTTTGGTATGAATTTTCTTATATTTGATATTTAAGTATGTTATGTGTAATATTTCTGTAATAAACGTAATAAACAAATAGAAAATTAAACAAGTCTCCTTTGTCTCCTACATGTTGAAAGAGAATATGCTAGTTTTTTATTTTCGGTAAGTAAAACACAGCAGCTTTAGAAGTGGAATGAGTAGAGGGTCCTGAGACTCCTGAACAAGGTGTGAGGAGAAGCAGTGGCGGTTCGGCAAGTGAAATACGTAAAGTGCCTCGTCACCTAAAATTTTCATTCAATTGCGAATATTTATTTAAATTACATAACAAATTATTTATCGGTATTACACCTATTAGGCAGTGTTGGGTAGTAACTAAGTAAAAGTAACTCGTTACTAGTAACTAGTTACTTTTCAGTAACTTAATAGTAATTTAATTACTTTTGTGTTTTCAGTAATTGTAACTATAACACGTTACAATTATTTAGTAACTTTAGTAACTGAATATGACAAGTTACATTTTTATGTTACAAATGTAAAATATTTAAAAAAATCGGTTTTTAATGCGTAGTACTTAAGAAATTATACTTGAAGCTGAATTTGTTGAAATTTCGAATGCCTTAGTAAGCAAATGCTAATACGGAACACAGGAATACCTTTTTGTACTTAGTCGATAATAAATAATATTTGACGGATCCTATTTGGGCGGTGACAGCTTTTTCCAGTAATCTTTAATCCTTTAACAACTAGACGCTCTCTGAGCAGGTATGCGGATTACTGGAAAATACATTCCTAACACCTGTGCGTAGGTTGGGGGTGTCTAATTCAGACGAAAATACATTCACTGTCTCTATATTTCAATAATAAGGAAAAATAAAATAGAATCCTGGGAAAATCCCAAAAACATCGTTGAACCAGCGCCTCTAAGCTCTAAGCCTGTTTCTTCCCCCACGTATAGAATATTATTTGCTAATAAACAATTGCTTATAAATGTGTTTCTGTTGATATTAAGTTGGTAGTAATTGCATGTACATTGGTAGCGTCTCATAAAAAAAGGTAACTTAAAAAATAACGAGTTACTTTGTGGTAACTTAGTAACTTATTCAAGTTACTTTTATAATTCTGTAACTTAGTAACTTACTTAGTTACTTTTTTGCCGAGTAACTGATTAACTTACTTAGTTACTTTTTTAAAGTAACTTACCCAACACTGCTATTAGGAGTAGTTTATTTATGGCATACATACTTGTAGATACAATAAGCTTAGTGAAAACAAACACATTACATTTTTTCTGGTCCTCTTGTATTTAAAATTTAAATTTTAAATGCAGTCCGTCGAGCGTGAACACAGCGACCATAAACATCTTACCTACAACATTCATGCAATTGTAGTGAAGTCAGCCTCAAACGTATTTATCTCTGCACTTATACCTCCGTTGCCATGGTAACGCCTACGTCAATATCTACAATTTTGGTTCACGGTGAATCCCGCAAGTGAAGAGTTCAGTCGCAATAAGCCGAATGAAATGCCACGAAAATATAAAAGGCAACTTAGCTGTGCCTCAAAGCTAGACTATGATTCAGAAAGAATGGAACAGGCCCTTGAAGCAGTGGTTGATGGTAACTACTCCTTCTTCTCAAGCAGCATTCAGATTTGATCTACCCAAAACAACTTTGTTTAGGAAATATCGTACTACAAATCTAAACAAGTTCAGACATCCAACCGATCTCTCTAGTGCAGTAGAAAAAACCTTGGTGAAAGCAATAACTACTGCGGCTTCTTTCGGATATCCGTTTACTGGCAAAGATCTTAGACTATTTGTCAACGTTACATAAATCACAAAGGGTTAATAGTTAGAGTGTTCGAGGAAATTCATGAAGAGGGTACTAATAATACTAGTAGGAGACTTCAGTGCACATATCGGTAAGTCTGACCTCACAGAAGAGGATGTAAAATGAATTGGCCCCAAACTACATCACCTAAGAAGTAATGATAATGGACAAGCATTGAAAGACCTTGCTCACTTATTCCAGCTACCTATACAGAACACCTGGAGCAGGTCGGATTCAGTGCGCACCACCTGGAGAAACGCAGAAAACGAAGCACAATTAGATCATCTTCTGGCCAAGCGCGAAACACACGAAAATTCATCAAATCGGAGCGGAATGGGTAAAGGAGGTGAGTACAGACCACAAAATAGTGACAGTTTCATTAAAAGCGAACACAAAGGACGCGGGAACCACAACACACAAAGAACGGGACAAGAGCAAGATAGCGAATAACAAGTGAAACATTCAGTTACTGGGAAATGCTGACATCAAAGAGTTGTATCAACAAAGCGCCCAGGGAGAAAGCAGCACGCGACAGCCCACATCGTGGGAAACAATTGCTGAGAACCTAATAGCAGCCGCGCGGCAAAGTCTAACTAGACCATCGTCGCCAATGACCCCTAGAAGAAGGAGGGTCCTAGCACGGCATCAACAAGCATAATTCAGATAAAATAGGAACAGGAACCCCAAGCCATAGAAAGAGCTATGGCAAGCAACTAGTAACGAAAGACAGGCCCAAGAGCAACACGAAGCAGAAAAGTGTGAAAGCCTTTTCTAGACCATAAACCGGAAATAAGGCTAAGAAATACATATACAAATACATGTGAAAAACAAAGAGAGTCAACACTGCAACAAGAAGAGGGTACACCTATGATACACTGGGAAAATGAACTGAGGACAACAGGAACAGTATAGCAACAAATAACAGAAACGCACCACTGGCCACTGGGGCCACCCCCAACTACAGAGGCACTCACTGAGATAATACATTATTTGAGGAAAAACAAGGCACCAGGAATAGATCACGTACAAGTGGAATTGCTACAAGCCACCCCAACAACCTTCATAGAAATAGTATGTAAAACGATAGAAGACATCTGGATAAGTAACGAAGTACCAACGGAATGGATCACAACCATGCAAATCCCCCTACCAAAAGTAAGAAACCCAAAATCCACGAAGACTACAGGAAAATCAGCCTTTACAGTGTAGGCTACAAAATCTACGCAAAATACCTGTTGAGAGTACTGGATGAGACAACCCCAGAAATACCGTCGTACCAAGCAGCCTTCCTAAGCAACAGATCGGTGGAAGACCATATACAGTGTGTCTACTTAAGTTGGCGCCATATGAAAAACTTTGTTATTATAAGTTTTACGAAAAAAAGTCATTCTTTATAAAAATCTCTGCTTTCGAAAACAATAATATTCAGCTATTCACATTTAACATCGAATGTACAGGGTGTCCACAAATTGAAAAAGTTCGATAGGAATTTTTTGACCACTTCAATTTTAAATTAAATTTTGCAAATCCTACTTGTAAAACACGTAATCTTTTATCTTAATTAAACAGTCATCATACTTCAAATGTTTATTGCTGATCCGTAACCTTTTACCGACGCATGCGAATGAATAATATGTAACAAGATAATTAATACAGAACATTTATTTTCACACATACATAGAACATTACAAATACAATTATTATGTTGTCGTAAGTAGCAACGGTTACCTTCAGTTCGCTACTGCCTCAACGTATCCACCTTCGCGTTCAACACATGTAATTGCTCTTTTACAAAATTCTGGTAACACACTCCTACATATCTCGGGAGTGATTTCGTGAACCGTTTCCCTTATTATCCGTCCTAAATGGTCTACACTTCTAAACGGTCCTTGTTGATATACCTTCTCTTTTAAATAACCCCAGAAGAAAAAATCTAGTGGGGTTAAGTCGGGAGATCGGGCCGCCAAAAAATCACAGAATACCTATGTATGACTCGTCCATTAAAAATATTGTCAAGGTATTCCCTAACATCGTGCCTACTGTGACATGGTGCACCGTCCTGCTGGAACCATATCTGTTGTAATTCAGCTATGGGTAGATCATCTAGAATATCAGCCAATTCATTTTGTAAAAAGTCCAAATAACGATCTGCCGTCAGAGTGTTTCGAAAAAAGAAAGGCCCAATTATCTTATCTTTATAAATTCCACACCACACATTGGTTTTAAGTGAATACTGATTGCGAGTTTTTATGGTAAAATGAGGGTTCTCATCACTCCACCACCTACCGTTTTGGGAACTGACTATACCGTTGGAACTAAACGTTGCTTCGTCCGAAAACATAATACGTCTTGCCATGAAACGGTCATCTTCTAACATTCCTTGGATATCACAGCAAAATTCATAACGTCTGTCATAATCTCTTAGTTGTAAAGTATGAATAAATTGTGGCTTATATGGACGAAACCTATTCTGTTTTAAAATTTATGCAACTGTATCTTTGCCAACAGGATTACGTAGCAGAAATGCTCTTTTTCGCAATGGGTATTTAGGATTTTCAATTACACTGTTTAATGACTGACTGACTGTTTAATTAAGATAAAAGATAACGTGTTTTACAAGTAGGATTTGCAAAATTTAATTTAAAATTGAAGTGGTCAAAAAATTCCTATCGAACTTTTTCAATTTGTGGACACCCTGTACATTCAATGTCAAATGTGAATAGTTAAATATTATTGTTTTCTAAAGCAGAGATTTTTATAAAGAATGACTTTTTTTCGTAAAACTTATAATAACAAAGTTTTCCATATGGCGCCAACTTAAGTAGACACACTGTATATATGTAACAAGACCTAACAAGAGCATTCGACACCATACAGAACTCGTCCCTGTTGAAAGACCTGAAAGACTCAGGAACACCGCACATCTCATCAACCGGGTAATTACAGCTTGTCTACAGGAAAATACGATACTGCAATGGTTTGGGCAAAGAACAAAAGTATATAAGACAGCCGAAGGGGTTAAGCAAGGATGCTCACTCGCGCCCAGACTATTCACAATGACTTTGCACAGGGTCTTAAAGAAAACAGCTTCACAACTGACGACACCATCACCAATCGAAGAAAATCTTAACCTGCCTAAGATACTTGCCTATGCGGATGACCTACTAATTATAGCGGAAGAGGAGGAAGACGCGGGGAGACTTTTGGACATACTGATAGCAAACTTAACCGAGGCAGGATTAGAAATAAACATCAGCAAATGCGAAGTAATGGTAAGAGCCCCTGACAAAGAATGAATTAGAGGAGCAGTCGATAATATACTGAAAATAGGAAGCCGGGAACTAAAACAAACACGTAAACTCAAGTACCTAGGCGTTTATCTCCCAGATTCATTAGCAAGAACGGAGACAGTAAACCAAAGAATAACCAAAGCACACCAAGCCACACATATGATTCTTCCTCTCCCACAACAACATAAACTACTAAACGGAATAAAGAAGATGATATACAATTCCGTCATAGCCACAATGCTTTATACGGATTGAAAACCACCGCAATTACGAAAGCGAACAGAATGGCACTTCGAAGTATAGAAAAGAAAATACTCAAACCATTTCAACTAACCACGGGGGAAGAAATCACTTCGACGGCACAAAAAATTCTAGAAGGGAAAACAATAACTAAACGGCTTACTACATCAAGAATTAAATACTGGGCACATATTCTAAGAAGACCTGCCAACCATCCTCTACAGCAAGCTTATGCCATGCAAACAGAAGAAAAAAAAGATAGGAGGACCATACTACACGTGGAATACATCATTGGAGAGGGACATCCAAAACACCGGCATACCATAGAGAGACATGAGAGGACTGGGCACGAAGAAAAGAGGATATCCGAGAGAGGTAAGAAGAGTATACGCACTGATTGAAGAATCCGATCAAGAATCGACTGAATAAAAACAGGATAACGAAGAAGAACAAGCAGTAAGAGGGCGAGGAAGGAGAAAACAAAGGAGAAGAAACGAAACAAATACCAGTGGGAAAGAAAAAGATGGACTCCTAGCCTCAACTGCAGAGGAGAAGGATGGAAAAGAAGGAAGAAGAATCGAGAGTCAACATTAAAATTAAGTGGAAATAGTATGATTTGGGGTTAATATTAAGTTATTAGTTATTAGGAAACTAAGATCGGTGGAATCTGTTACCTTAGAGCAATAGACAGATAAGAGATACGAACAATGTGAAACTTTGATACCAAAGTTTATTAGGCTCAAACGCATAATCGCATAACGGTTTCGACAACGTACTCAACAACCCCACTGATGCGTAGCGTACTAACTACCCGGTGTTGTAGCAGCGGTGCCTTGCTGTATACATTGCAGGCATGCTAACGAGGTGCAACACCCCACCCGATCCCACCCTATTACATAAATTCCTTCCCACCTACTGGCATGGGGTGGGCCTGGCGTAATCCAGAAGTGACCCTCAAGTCAGCTCCGTGTCAGATGATGATGATGAATAATCCGCTTTTTAGAAAAAACGTTTTGTTGTAACTCGGTCTTTATCTTTATTAATAAATAGTAAAGTTTTTTAAAAAACATTTTCTTCGAGAAGAAACGTAAATTCGGGTAAACAGATATAACACTGCATGGGATATAAACCATAACCTCGTCAAGGACGCCACTGCTTATATTACCTGATATTGCCATTGCAGCCCATCTTTATATACAAACACATACGTGGTGACACTAAATTCTCGCCTTGTCTCAGCATAGAGAATACCCTCATCGCAATTAGTTTGTAGGTTCGCAAACGCTATTAATTTGTTATTAGGTACCCCAAAGATATGCAAGCTTAGGCCTAGCTACCCGCAAGACTACTTATTGTAGACGCCGTTGTTGATCCTTCTTAAGACTCTACCGTCCCTTGTTTTTCTGCCTGCACGGCCTTCTCTGAACGTTAGTAGCGCTGGTAACGCGCGTTTAAAGCAACCGTTGTCAAAAAAAAAAAACAAAAAAGTCCTGCGCTAGTCTTCCAGTGGACATGGACGTGGAAGGAGATCTACTTTTGACGTGCTGATCGTGTGGAGGAAAAACCAACGAAAAATTAAAAAAAGAAGATTCTGAGTCCATCCACTCGTTTTGGAAAGGCCGAATCGGGGATTGTATCACACCCTATTTGACGATTTGCAGCAGGACGATCAAAAATTTTTTGCATATTTTCGCATGTCGAAAAATTCCTTTGAAGAGCTTCTAGCTGGAATCAACAATGACATTAGGAAAAAAGACACTATCATGAGACAGGCCATTCCAACAGCTGAGAGACTGGCTTTGACACTGAGGTAAAGTAAAAATGGAATTACTTTTGGTTTACATTTTTTTTATTGTATGAAAACGACTATTAACTTAAACTTCTACCTACATAAACTACATATTATAAATGTAAATAAACCATATTCACAAGATGAATTTTCCTTTCTTCAGCCTTCAGAATACAAGTCAGAAATGTCACTTGTATTTGAAGCCGTTTCATTGGGACTTTGTAGC
>JABXWE010013346.1:0-14271 GCA_014611495.1 Limonius californicus
CTAACCTGGGCAGCTTTTGGAAACGTGAGGGAGACACTTAAGTCCGACATCCCTATATCGTTGAAGCGCAAAGTCTATAACCAATGGGCCCTGCCTGTGGTGACTTATGTAGCCGAGACAGTTACCCTAACTAAAAAATCTAGAAATAAGTTACGTGTTACCCAGCGGGCGATGGAAAGGTCAATGTTGGGTACATCTCTCCGGGACATGATCCCAAATGTGGAGATACGAAGAAGAACTTGTATTATCGATGTAGTAAAGAGAATAACATCCTTGAAATGGAATTGGATGGGTCACATTGCCAGAATCACGGACTAACGGTAAACCAAGAAAATAGTCGAATGGTGACCAGGACAGGAGGCATATAGAAGCAGAGGACGACCCCCAACGAAATGGACCGACGACATAAGACGCATCCGGACAAAATAGATTCAAGCAGCAAAAAATAGAAATGAGTGGCAAAGTTTACGGGAAGCCTATGTCCTGCAGTGGACGCAACTAGCCTGATTCATGATGATGATGATGATGAATATGTAAATAATAAATAACCGCAACCAAACACTAATGCGAACAACCCCGACAGCGGCCATGGAAGTGCTGCTGGGACTTGCGCCCTTTCACCTTGTGATTGAGGCCGAGGCTCAAGCGGCAACGCATAGGTTGATGTGTACGGGGCAATGGAAATCGACTCGGGAAAACGTACGACGTGCCAGAGTTGCCTTCAAATTGAAGGCGACCACTCCCGTTTCTTTAATGGGAAGTGATGGCATGACCTCCTACTTCTCCTTTAGCATACCCTACAAGGTTCACGTCCCTCTCCGGGAAGAATGGATCTCGGATGATCGGCCCTTTCTTAAACCCGGTGGCCTAGTTTGATATGTAGACAGGTCGCGGAATAGGAAAGGTACCGGCACCGGTGTATATGGGGACAAACCAAGGGTCAAACTCAAATTTGCCCTAGGCAAATATCGTACGGTCTTCCAGGCAGAAATCTTCGCGATTACTGCCTGTCCAAATGAAATCCTCACCAGAAGTTATAAAGGTAAATACATCTATATTTGCTCGGACAGTCAAGCGGACATTAAGGCCCTAATATCTGCCAAGATAGGGTCTAGGCTTGTTGAAGAATGCCGAGCCCCACTCGTCAAACTCTCAGCTGAGAATTACGTGAAAATCCTAAGGGTTCCGGGTCATAGTGGAATAAGTGGCAATGAGGAAGCTGATGCCCTAGCTGTGGCTGGGGTCTGTAAACCTTTAGTAGGTCCAGATCCAGCTTTTGGAATAGCCCCCAAACACGTGAGGCACGAGATATGGAATCACGCAAATGCGCAATTTCAGTATTCCTGGACCTCCATAGTCACACCCAGACAGGCTAGAACCTTCAGCAAGAGCCCTTCGCCTAAACTGGTAGACTATATTCTGAATCTAAGCAGAAGACAAATCAAGATAATAACGGGCCTCCTTACAGGCCACGGACACCTGAATCTCCACACTATAGGGATTGTGTTAAACAACCAGTGGAGAAAATGTCAAGAGCAAGAGGAAACGTCTGAATATGTCCTCTGCAAATGCAAGACATTAGCGGCCTTAAGACACAAACACCTTGGCTCCCCCTTTCTTGAACCAAGAGACATTCAAGACACGCCTTTGAACAGGATTCTGTCCTTCGCCGAAGCGACGGACCTGTTCAGGGAATAAATTCTTTTGTAACCCCTAGCGAGCACAATGGGCCCAGGTGGCCTACGTGCAGGAGCTTGCTGCGACCCATAGAAATCATCATCATCAATCAACCAAACACTGATTTTAAAGTCCCGAGATCTTGTGGAATTGTGGGCGAACGTGCAAGTCCAAGAACCTTCATTGTTCACTAAAACTAAGTACGTGTTTATGCCATTTGTTTATATTAAAATAGCTAAGAAAATCTAACTTCAAAGCCACCGGAGATGTAATATAACCTCCTGAAATTAAAGTATAGCCAGTGTATACAACCCAACAATTACGTCTTGATAGTTTTCAAGTACTCCACCTAACGTTGGACATACAAAAACTTGCACAAACTTCAAGCAGCTCCGAGTCTCACATGAATGTTTTGATAACTTTTTAAAATGCAAGTTTACATCCATGCCATAGACAAAGTGTTCAAGCAACGAAGAAAAAAATTTTCGTAAGAGACAAAGCACCCTAAGAAGAAGATATTGGATCCTATATGTATCAACAAAGATTCTTATACACATGAAGTTTATACGAAAGAGATTTTTTATCTATAACTATATTTGCAACGACAATTCATGAGAGTATTATTTAAACATTACTTTATAAATTTTGATGGAAATAACATATTTTTGGTATACAGTTTGCTCATCCCGTTAGTGCGATTACTTATCCAACCGCAATACTATATTTCATTTATTTCCCGACTTCACTAGTTTCTGTGTAAGTTATTTTATTTTTCAGCTATTCGATGGAACAACAATTACCAAGCATTGTACGTCTAATGGTTGTCTGGAAATCTTTACGGCTTGGTAATAGATGGGAACATGTTGTACAGGAATTGCAACCCTACGAAAGCTAATTAGAAAAACGATAATCCAACGTCAAATATTAAATTCGATAAAATTTGCAGACACGTAATATGTTTTGTTGTTAAAATACGGCCATTTTCCATGGAATTACCAAATTAAGCTGCGTCGAGATGTATAATACGCCTATTAAATAAAAATAAATGTACGAGAGCATTTTCCTCTGGAGTAGCATCATCTTCGACCGGGGTTTATCCCAAGAGGATACTGTACGGTAATGAGCGCGTAGTGTTCGGAGGTGAGCTCTTATTGTAAAGTAAACACAGCCAATGACCCTCTTTACATTGCAAATGTGCATTAATAACGGAGCCGCAAGAATGGAACCTGAATATTCAGCAGCCAGCAATCCTTACGCCGCAGTTACGTTACTGGAAATGCTAGGAAGCAAAGGACTTACTCTGAAATATATACGCAGTGTCAGCTATACCCGGCAGGAATTATAAGCGCGCTCCGTTAGGGCATTACTGCCGAAATTTATGTGCCCGAAAATAAGGAAATTTTGTTTTTGCCAAAGGGGGATAAAAAATTAAGAAGCTGATAAATTATTTGCCCGACACTTAACTTATTCCCTTTATGCTGCGGTCGTGTTGTTGCACTTCTGAATATACGGAGAGTATCGTTTCCTCCGTTTTTAAAACATTAAGAGCTTTTAGCTTTCGATTTATGTTCTTTGGTGGCTTTTTTGTATTTCCTGATGCGTTAATCTCACGGTTGGCAACAGAGCGTGATGCGGACAGACCACTCGTTATCCTACTCGCTTTTAATTTAGGTTTTGTTAGTGGACAGGATGCTAGAACGAATGCTAAAGATATCATCTCGACGGTATGTTATTCGGCTCGTTAGGCAGTTTGTTTGGGAATATACTTTTTGCCAATTACAATAATAATGCTGAAAAGGAATTTATAATTTTGAATTAATTGTGTTCAACAAGTTAATTCAGAACTGAAATATTGTGGGCGGCAGTATACATTGCTAATATAATCGGCATATCATCAAACTCAATAGAGCTTCCAGGGTAAAATATATTTACTAACGCATATACAAACATAAAACATTATTATATCCAAGAGTCGTTATTGTGACTTATCATATTTATCAAAACTTGAATGAAATCTCTAGTTGGAAAATATGAATACCTATTGCTTCTTTGCAACGAATTTCTTCTGAAACAAAGCAGATATTCTAAATTTTTCGTAGTTAATTATAATATATAAACGTATAGTGTCAGAAAGATATATTCCCAAGAATCTCAAAAATCTATTAAAGATACCCACACAGTTTGTATTTTCCTCATATAATTACAAATTACGAAATGTTTTTAATAAGCATGGGAATCTTATTAAAAGTTCATAAAGAAATCCTAAAAAGACAACTGGACTTTGGACGAGATTGTTGGCATCAACGTTCCTCAAAATCAAATATAAAGGTACATGAGAATCGTAACCACCTAAAATTCTAATATAAAGAGGAATGATAGAGGTGAAGGAAACCCTCATAGGAATGAAACGAAAAGCCCAAAAAATTAGTATTAAAATCAATCAACAAAAGACAAAATATTTAATAATAGTTACGAAGGCACAAAGGAGGCAGAATTGGTCAGAATGTAACGGTCCAAACCTTTAAATACCGCGGCTCCATAATCAATATTACCAATGATATGGATGAGAAGATTAGAGCAAGAATATTCTAGAGAAGCAAAAGCTTTTATGCCCTGTAACAACTGTTTAAATCTAAATTCCTATGCAGAGAATCTAAAATTTGTATATATAAAACAGCAGTGCACCCAGTAGTATTGTATGGGAGTCAGACCCAGACAACGTTACAAAAACAGGAAAATATGCTAACAGCTTTTGAAAATAAATAATCAGACATGCATATAGTGAACCTGGATTGGAAAGGAAATAACTGGAGAAGAAGATCAGACAGAGACATAAAAGAAATTTTGGAAACTGGAAATATTATAACGATAATCAAGGCAAGCAGACTAATGTGGGTCATGAGAATGGACAACGTTATATATACAAAGAAGGCAAGGAAGACAACACAGAAGGACAAGAGCAGCGGAAGGTCCAGAAAAATGTGAAAGGGCGGGGTAGAAGATGAGTTTCACAAACTGAATGTAAAAAGAGAGTAGTAGCGCATGACAGAACTGCTTGGAAAGTTGGAATCGGTCAAGAGCCAGCTAGGGCACAATAATGATGATGAAAATAATATGGCCTTTTAATAAAATAACAAAGCCAGTATAAAATGTAGAAAAAAAATATAAAAAAGTTTTTCAGGATAAAATGATGATTGTCAAAAAATAACAGGCAGTAAAACCTAAATATAAGCTGGATGTGGCGGAAAAAACGATAACCCTTTAGTATTTGTTTTTGCTTTCTTTCTACTAGCGGTATCGGAATTTTGGGGATTAAAAGGGACCAAATACGTAACTAATTTCTTCAAGAAAGGAAATTGATAATCAGGGATTACCTATCGTTCGTGTAGGATACAACTTTATTTGTTCCAACGGAATACTAGAGCAGCAAACGATTGACTCATGGCAAATATTATATATTATAACCGTTGGTTTGTGCCATATACGGTAGGTACATACTTCTTCCAAGATTTGTTTGTGCATCGATTGCATTTGGTTCATTCTGTACCTTAAACTTGTATCGAAGAAGGATAACAACTGTGAAGAATAAAAGCGTGTTTCTGATATCAAAACGCTTCTGGAATTTGAGTAAATCCAATAACTGGTAGGTATAAAAATGTACGCGTTGGCATTGCCCAAAACCTGAAAATCGATGAAAAGTGCAGCGACAGAGATTGAACACAAAAAAGAGGAAGATATGTTATCATTCGATCAGATCCAGTGTTGTATGGGACATTGGCATTGGCTCATGAATAATTCAATAATATCATATTTACAGCTTGATGGTGAGCATCATACGAGTATAGTAGAAAAATTAAGAACTAACATCACTAAAACAAATACGGAATTTGCAGATTTCATTAAGGACGAAACTACTGCGATAGAGGCTGTTTTAAAATAGGATTTTTATAAAATTGCAGTAAAGTCAATTTTCAAATTGTACTATTAATTTTGCTCCAAAATACTTTGTCTATGTCTCTTTCATTCGCTCAAAATAGCGACCTGTAATATGGGTGGAATAATTGCTACTATTCATTATAGGTAGAATAAGAAATAACATTTATTTTGGTTGATCATCAAATGCAAAATATGGACCACTTTCCACAGAAGACATGTGAACCGAATCGTTAGACTTTACCACCAGTAATGTATTTATTTATTTTATTATTATTAGCCCACAACATCCAATAGTTGGGCAAGGACCTCCCCCATAAGGGGGGTTGTTGATCTACTCTTGCATAGTGATCTATCCTCGTGGGAGAGAGGCGCTGCGTTAACGCAACCTTCGGGTCACCCATCCAAGTACTGACCGGAGACCACGCGCCTTAACTCTCCTGATCGTACGTGAACGGGCGACGAATGTGCGCAACCCGGGACCTACTTGTAATGTATTAGAATATATTAATTTCATTCATTCATTCATTGAATTTCATGATCCTCGTTCGTAGCGCTTGGAGAGTGTCGAAATGGTGTGAGGCAAGATAGGCTAGGAGTTACCATGTGTTATGTTCGTTTGATTTTGCGGCTTCTTACGGATTAAAGCCTTATTTTATTGCACGCTCCGTAGCCGATTACTATATTGTCATCTCCCGAGTACGGTTTGAGTGGACCTTTTTTTGTTATCACGGAGAAATGTGATTAATATTTTGTCGAATTTCCTGCCCTTGAGAGGAGTCCTACGTGTTAAATTATTCTAGAGCTCTTGCAACATATTTCGTCGTATGATGAAATATTCCAGGTACTGGATATTTGCGTTTCGTTTTTCTCGGCAGCCGACTTAACATCTCCTTTCGACCCGGTTGCTTGCGAAGATCTCATCGCCGAAATCAAGCTCTGCAAGGGCGGTTTGGGTTTTCGTAGGGTGTCCATCGCGTAAATTTTCGTATCGTTGTTATCACCGTGGGGTAAGCACAGAACAATTGACAAGTGTCGGATTTAAAGAAACACGCTGGAATTTTAACCCATGGAAGGCAAGTCATTGCGAATTTGCCGATCGCCTTTGGCGGATTAATATCTAACCCCTTTCCTGTCCCTCTGGATGTGCCGCTGCTGCGACAAACAACTTGGAAGTTTGTGCGGCAAGAATATTTCGTTCCGAAATTTCCCGTTTTCCCGAAAAACGTCTTGGCGATTGCTGGTTCAATCGTGATCCAGTCCTCAATGGCGGGCCTGCGATTTTTGCCTGTTTCCTCAGGACCTAAGAACCCTCCAAATTGTGCCTGCCTCTCTCTCTACTCCCTACTGAAGAAAACTACGGTAAAACAAATTGTTAATTGTGTTGTGAAAACTTGTTTTGGGATTTATTCTATTGGACTAAAGTGCTGAACCTTTTTTTATGCAACGCAAAGCGACCTTCAGCCACTAGTTGCCATTTTTTTCTTGTTAATTGTAAAGTGTAATTTTAAATTGTAATTTTTTAAGCTAGAACATCACTGGCTGCGTAGATCTGTGGTTTAGTAAAGAAAATATCGCAAACCACTGGCGGCGAGCCTTTTTTTGTTTGAACGTTCTAGCTTCCCTCTGTGTTTAACTACAATTATTACCGTCTTGGATATTTTTCTTGTATTATGTGTGTTACCAAGTTCCAGCAGTAGAATTATATTTGTCTTAATATTCACCATACCTTTTACTTCTGTGTATTTTTATTGTATTGTATGCATGAACTTTGTAAGCTTTATATACAGGAGGAGGCACAATAAGGGTGAGTCCGATTCCTGTAAGCTGCTGGTTTCTCGGCCTTCCACAAGAACTTGCAATCAGCTGTGATTTGGAAGGTGTCGCCCGCTAATGTTGACCTACTCTGTACACCACTAGGTACAATTTCCCCCCGTAAGAGTTTCTCGAGAACCTCCCATACTCCTTTGAGCCAAGCCGAAGGTCTTTTTTCCAACTTTCCTGTTGCGGGTCGACGAAATACCTCGTCTTGCTTTTGTCTGTGATAAATGGTTCGCTTAATGCATTTTAATCTATTTAAGGGAACGAGTTTTGCGCAAGAAGAGCATTTAAATTAAATTTATAAAAGAACTTACTTTCTACGCCTTTATTGTGATCATGACTGTAGGCGGAAATTCGGATTTTATCTTACGTACCTGAAACAATAAAAAAAGTGTAAGTATAACATGATAATTTCAAAGTTATCAAAATACCAACTAAATGATGGCTACTTAAATTGTAACCAAAACAGGTAAATAAACATATAAGATTTGTGGTATCAGATGGGGCATGAAACGTGCATACAGAATTTATTATCAGTATTAATTTTACTCCTTTGTGGAGGTAAGTTATGGGTTGAAGTCGTTAGGAATCTTAGGAAGGGGTTAATTTGCAGATAGCTAGGTCTTTCCTAGTTAAGCAAGCTTAGGAATAATAGTTGCCGTATTGATGTAACTCAATTAAATCATTGTATTATTATATTTATGCAATCATATCGAGATACAACAATAAATGAAATTCTTTACATATTTATTAGTAGCAGTAGGTACATACATATGCTACAGGCACATGGCGTATTTTTATCTAACAACAACAACAACATTCACAAACAAGACTACAACTAAAAGATGAAATTATATGTTGCTATCTACCTTACAGTCGATTTTAGAAAGGGAAAATTATCGATAAGCGACTCGTAGTGGTTTTCCCTGATGCTCCCTGAATGAAAATATGTTGAAATTTTAAAGGACCGATTCTCTTCAGACTTGTCTGGCAGAAGAAATTCTCAGGGTACATCCTGCGAAAGGTTGTCCACAAGGGGGGAGGATTATACCCCCTTCTATGGAAGCTGGTATTAAACGAACTTCTACAGATACTCAATGATGAAGGGTTCTACGCCCAAAGTTATGCGGATGACATAGTCATCCTCAAGGGCAAATACCCAGCAATCATGGCAAACCTCATGCAGAGGGCGCAAAACACCACTCAAAGGTGGTGCAAAAGGGAAAACCTCAAGGTTAATCCATGCAAAACATCAATAATACCCTTCGCGAAGAAAAGATACAGCCGAAGGTCTTTTTCCATCTTTCCTGTTGCGAGTCGACGAAATAGCTCGTCACAGTAGTTTCCCTAAATTTGTGTACATTACTTTAAACGCATAACATAGGAGAGAAGAGAGAGAGAGAGCATGGTGACTCGCTCAAGGGCCAAAGGACTGTAGAGAGAGAAAGAGCTATTTAATAGTTTAGAATTACAAGAATTATGAAAAATAGTAGGCCTTGCTTTCGAAGTTTGTCCAGGATTATTCTTGCGGGTAGATTTACTAAACTGATCCACATCCGCCGTAATGTCCATTCTGGAAGAAATCTGGGGGTCAAAAGCAATGAAATGCCGGATAGCGCAAGTATGAAAATGTTCCACTCAAATCCAGTGTGTTTGCTTGCTTACTCAAACAAAGCGGGTTTAAACTTCATTTTCTAAATATTATTGGCTCAATCCCAGTCAAGGAATAATAGTCTACCGTAAGATATTATTCCATCAGGTTAAAAACTAGGTCTCAGTTGATTGATCGCTGGTTGGGGTGAATAATCAAAAAACAATTACGCAGAGAAAACACTGAAGTTTATTCCCAAACGTGAGTTACCGATAAGGGCTGTCTAGGTAATAAAATCGACAACAAAACTAATAATTAACGTTTATAAAAGTAATAATAAAGTGCACCATGTAACACTGCATGTCATTTTCATTTGCCCCTAATGGTTCAGTTTAAGATATGTTAACTCACTCACTCATTTCTTCAAAAAGCAATTATTACTATTATTTTCACTATGGGTAGTATAATGAGGGACATTCTATATTTCAGATAATTATCTGTTTAATACGGCAGTAGGTCCTTTTTCTACAATATCATACTCCATTCGAGTGTAGGTCTACTAAAATAATTTGTAAAACATTGAAATATACGAACCATCCCCAATTCTTACAATTGAAATGCGTAGATAAATAGAAAATACTGTAAAAGCATTATCCATAAAATATACCATTTAAATAGTACAAAAGCGTATCTTCTGCGGCAAACATTGCCCTGAAAACTATTTATCAAATGGTACATACGCGAGGCGGTTTAGTAATAATAGCATAATAGGTTTTGCGGCTTGGTTCACGTAGGGAATACCACGAGTGTGGATCTCGTTTATTTCACGTGTACGTGAAAATGTGTAATATGTATGCGTTCTGTTCGTTACTCAAAGCCAACATATCAAGACTGTGTAGCCGAGCAACTCGTTGGTATTCAATTCTCAGGACAATATACAAAACATGGTAAGCACGTGCGCATAATTACGGGGATGGAACCTCAGCACACCTACAACGCTACGTGTTCCAGATAAAATCTACTGTTGACTATTTAACAAAGAAAACATGCCTAAAATTTATTAATTGTGTGGCTTGTGTTCTGGTATGTGGGTAATCCAGATTGTGGGAGGGAATTTCGTTAAATGACATAATTGCCTAAGTTTTTACTTAATGATAAAAAACAAGTTATATAGTTTATTCCATATTAAGTATGAAAAATGTCAGATTGCAGAATGTAAATTATTCTTTCGTCTAAGGGAACACGTCAAGAGCTGATACAATATGCATTCTCTTTTGAATAATTCGGGTTATTTTCCTTCAGGTGGCGCTTCAAGCCAGCAAGCATTGTGATATGGTTTACAGTTACACAAATCGTCAACTCGCAAATACTACACATTAACTAATCTGTTAAATTAAGTTCAGATCAATACGATCGCCTTTATTATAAGGAGAAAACCGCAAAAAATGTACACCCAAACATTTTTAAGTTTGATAAGCCCTGTGGCCTGATGCTGAATTTTCTTGAAATGCCAAACTCTCTAGGGATTAGGAACGTAATATATTTTATCTATGGCTTTACACACTTCCTGGGTACAATTTTCATTCCCTCCTGTATGAACACGAACAACGGCTTCGTCGGTGTGCCTGATATATTTATTTATATGTATATGTATGTATATTTTTTTTATTGTGATTTTGCATTACAGCTAGTCTAAAAGACTGGCCAGCAATTTTTATCGAACTTAAATTAACTAAATGGTTATATTAAGAATTCACCCACTGGTGTCCTCTCAGATCTATTTTGCAACACTGTATTCATATGTTACCATTTGATTTTTGCTCTGCTTTTTCACTGACCCTTTCACATCTCTTTACACTAGCTTAAATGGTTGGGTCCTCTTGAGGCTTCTCACTAGATCTATACGTGGTCATGAAGCCTAGTCCCATGCTTCTGGCAGGGTTTTTTGTTTTTTCTCTCAGGGCTCTTTTCCCTAGATCCCCGTGCATATCACTGTTTCTAGTGTACTAGCGTGCATCCACGATACTCTTCAGTACTTTGTTATAGTAATTTTCAATTTGGTTGATATTAGTTATGTTGGCGTAGCTCCAAAGTCCATTATTGTTTCTTTGAAGCAGTAATTTTATTACTATTTTCTTCAAGTTATATTAATCTCCTTGAGCTTGATTTTAGCATTTCTTCTTGCTGCGCGAAATTTTTTTCCTGTTGTTCAAGTTTTGACGTTAGGCTTTGTAGTAGCTGGTTTGTCGAAACTTCTGCTTTCTGTAAAGCGTTGTTTTGGTTAGTTCTGGTTGTTTCGTTTCTTATCTTTTGAAATCCTTTTCGCTACTTCGCATCCTCCGTAGCTGGCTAAGTGGGCTTCGCCACAGTTGGCACATTTTGGTCTGCTGTTTTCATCCATTTTACATTATTTTGTGTTTTCCAGCACGTTTCACGCATCGTGATTCTATGTTGCAGAATCTTTGGGTGTGCCCATAAGTTTGGCATTTCTTGCATTGAGAGACTAGTTTTGATTTTCTTAAAGGTTCTATTTCAACCTTCATGCCTAATATCCCTTTTATTTTGTATACTTTTTTAATGTCTTCGTTGTTTCTGAAGCTTAGCATAAATAGCGGGAGGGGTTTCTTATCTTTTCTTTGCAGAATATTAAGGACTTCCATTATTTTATATCCTTGACGACATAAATCTTCGACTATACTTTCTGGAGCGCATGACGGATGCAGCTTTTCCACCATGACTTTTATGTTTCTTCTTTGTTTATTTTCGTATGAGTGACAAAAGTGATATTTTTCATTTAGTAAGTTTGTTAGTCGTCTATATTCTTCTGCAGACTCTATCTTTATTTTTAATTGCTCGCTATTCATCATAACTGTTTGAAATGTAAACATCATAGTTTATAATTGGGATCAAAACAATCGGCGGCGGTTTAGGTATTTTTACTGGATTTTCTTTTCGTGGCTGTTTCGCTTTTTGCTGTTGTTGTGGTGACGCTTCCGGCGATGTAGTCATTTTTCTTTTCCTTTGTCACCCATTCCGTTTCTCTGGTGAGTTCTTTTCGTTTTTCTTGTTGTTGGGGTTTTTGTTCCAACTGTCTACTTGGGACCAATTTCTGTACATTTCCCTTATTTATTGCTGCTTGCATTTCTACTAGTTTCTGCTGTAATAGGAAAACATTTTGTTGCAATTCAATTCTTGCAATTTTTTCTTCTTGCCATGTAGTACATAAGGTAATTTCGTTTGGGGTTTCTAGTTTAATTTAAATTTTTTTCTTGTTTGTCTGCTATTGCATCAGTGTCGTCGGAGGTCGCTGATATATAATCTTCGACACCTAACACCTGGTATGTAGGTTTTCTCTGCGTCAGCATCCCCGTAGTAAGCCGGGCGATGACCCACTACCGCTCACTTTTCCCTAGTGTTGCACTTTCTCGGAGCATGGTCGAACACGTCCTTACTATTGGAAACTCAAACAACTAGTACGATTATATATATTTAAATAATATTCAAATATAAAAACCAATGCTCATGAAACCCTTGACAAATGTGTTTAT
The DNA here is from genome assembly GCA_014611495.1 of Limonius californicus. Classification (NCBI taxonomy): domain Eukaryota; kingdom Metazoa; phylum Arthropoda; class Insecta; order Coleoptera; family Elateridae; genus Limonius; species Limonius californicus. The sequence continues at coordinate 12,571 of JABXWE010013346.1, forward strand.
CAGAAGTCATGGGGAGTCCCATAATCAGCTGTTATCGTATTTTACAGAATTTACAAAACCTCTATAAGAACAAACCCTTGAAGAAATCACGAACTCCTTCGGATATAAAACACCGCCTAACCGTGTCAGAAAACATAAACCAACTTCTCTTCAGCTTTCACCTACAATTTCTTAGGGAATTGATTACATTTAGACTTTGGATAATCGCAAATTCTCTTTCATTAATTTTAATAATTTTAGAAATGTTTTTGGCAATTCTCAAAAGTAATTTTATATCCGACTCTGTAAAAATAATTGTTTTATATTTTGTAAGATGTTACGAAAATTGTTTCTTTAATAATAAGTTAAAAATAGTTATATACAACCATGATATTTCAGAATTTCAATCAGCCCCGAAACTAAATTACAAGATATAATAATGGTGTGCTAGTTATAAGGGCGTCGATGATTACTATCCGTAGATATAGGTTGCCTATCGCTGAAATAGATTGAGAACTGCTAGTTTACAAAATAATTTGCATCATAAAATAGACTTTCTATAAAAAGTTCGAATACATTTTTAAGTCTAAAGTTAAAAAATAAACAGTTCTAAGCGTGTTTGTAAATTAATTGTGATTTTGGCTTAAATAAAAAATCATGCATGTCATGAAAACAACTAAGATCGAAAATTGAATGTTCAGTTTTAATTCACATTTAACAATCACCTTGTAAGTTATATCAACAATAACATTACTTATGCACTTATTCTTAGTATTGTTATAATACGCTCGGGCCCAAGTAATAGCCCCAAGTTGGCAGCGTCATTTTGTTATAATAGTGACATACAAAAAAAAATCAGCTTATGTCAAATTATAAATATTTATACCACTTTAACTGTAATTGCTATTTTACTAATATAGTAAATTTGACTTGCTACTTTATTAATGATAATTGGGCGCCAGGTGACAAATTTAGAAATAATTTGCCCCCAAATTTATTTTCCTCTAAACAACCACGGTAGCTCGAGCATGTGAAATCTATATCTCAGTTAGTAGGTTCATACCGTAGGAAATTTTACTTACACAAAAATCGCCTTAATATATTTGCTAACTTCAATTCGGTTTTAAGTAATGTCAAAAAATACACCAAGTTATAACAGTTGATTTACGTATTCGAGGTGGTAATCTACATTATTCAAGCACAGCATCATGAACTCGTGGTGTATTTCATATTTATCCGTAGGCTCAGTGGAATAGTAGATGAGTAAATTTTGTAATACCTTTACAACGTGTCCTTCTTATTAGTCTCCTCAACTTGACAGATGTGGTCTCAATAATTTATAATAGCACAGGACAGGCAAACCCCACGGTCCAACACAAAGTTGTACAGGCTGAAGGATCCAATTCTTCTTTCAGATAAAGACAATTCTAATTTCATGTAAGTTTATTCTCTTTACAACCAAACATTGCATATGATTTACTTTCATATACTGATTACAGCCAATTACGAGGAAAATCTTATCTTAAACAGATTTTTTATAAATTTTTAAAATCTTCTCACCCTTATTGTTTTTTTTTAACAACTCATAATCAACAACCCCTAGGCAACCCCAAGTTAAAAATAAATATCAAATGTGCTATCGTTAATCAATGAGACATAGATCTATATAATTACAATATAAATTTTTTAAAATGTATAAAATTTCACAGCCACATTACGTCC
>JABXWE010013347.1:0-34878 GCA_014611495.1 Limonius californicus
AATTTAGCTGTGAAAACTAAAATTAACAGTTCTGCGTAACTCGAAATCTAGAACTCTAAATATTCTCTGAATTTTGAATTTCGAATACCAAACAGAAGTTAAAAATCCGAATTAGATGCTTAAAGTAAAAATGTAAATTGAACCTTTGAAGTAAAGTATTAATTCTCAAAAATACAATTGCAGAATTTTAATATCAATCTAAATTTGGCATTTATAAACTGAAACTTTAAACTTTAACCTAAAAAATTGTGTTTAGTTTAAAATTCGAAGTTCCAGTGAAGTTGTAGTTAGTTGTAGTTGTAGTGTAGTAGTAGTGAAGTTGTAGTGGAAGTACAGCCAATATAAAATACGTATAGTATACTACAAAATAAATGTTGCAATTTTGGGATTGTTCTGATTTTAACAGAATTGGATAAATCTTTAACAGTGGGGTTGTATGCATCATCATAAAATTTCATGAAATTAAGTCCACATATATGTCGCTACTTTTTACTTACTTTTTACAGCTACTTTTGGCAATTTCTATAATCAATTCTTATGATATTTGTATAATTTTAATTCAATCTTAGAGATGTTGTCCATTAAAAAAACTGGATGTTAAAAGATCGCCCATTCACGTATGTGACAATAGAAAATGCTAATTTTAGCTTATTTTGAGCCACTTTAGAAGCCCCTTAAGGGGGGTTTTCAACTGGGAGACAACATATTCAGGATTGAGCTAAAGTGAAAAACATTATTGAAAGAATCTTAAGAACGAATGATAAAAAATTGCAGAAATAGTCAAAAATACCGCAAAATCAACCTACGTTTATGATACATGTCGACTTAATTTAATGAAATTTGTTCACCTTATTACACACCACCATCCTTTAAGAACATAATGTATACAACACTAAGTTAAGATTGAGCTAATTTTCTTATAATTAGAACACTTCCAACATTACGTTACCAATTTATTTTGTTGTACATTATACATATTGTCCTTTACATTAACTGCAGTTCGCCTTACAAAGTTCAGGTAGACAGTCTTAAAACCCAAGAGTGACTATTATGATGGTTTGTTGATGTAAAAAGTTACGTTTAGTTTTGAATATTATTATGTCGATTTAGGATCCCCTTAACATATATGTTCCTTAAAGTAAACCTTTTGATATTAGAGACAATATTTAAAATTTAAATTGCAATTTTAACCTTCTTATTTTATTGGAATGTAATGTTTAGGGAATGGAGCAAAGACAGTCTATGAAATTGTTTTGTATTGATGATAATAGGGAGTTATTGTCTATAAACGAATTCTCGGAAGCTGGGAGGGGGAGTCACATAAGATTTATTATTACAGCACTTGATAAATTATCAAAATAAAGAATAGATCACTTAATTTTTAGTACTCTATATATTCATAGGTGTATTTAAAAATTTACCTATATTTTTTATCTACATCCACTGAATCTAAATACAGTGCTCTTTGGGACTAAATGTTAATGCTACGCATCCTTGGATCCAAAGATCCATTATTCAACTAATGGATTTTTGCAACATTTTGAATATTCATAAAATAGTAATATTCGTTTAAAGAATGTTCTCTTGCTTTTATTACAACATTTTTGAATTCCGCGAAATTTTATATGGCGATTATAGAATTAAACATGATGTTATAAGGAGTTAGAACTATAAAATTATAACTGGATCTTTACATAAGGCGAAAACAAGGTTTGTTTGTAAAATCCACCTCTTCTTGAGCATTTGAGTTTATAGGCAAGTTACTGAGACCGTACGTGACGCACACGTCATCAATTGCATTTTATGGATACTTCATGCAGCCAACTTTGAAGAAGTATAGAACTGTGTTAATTTTTAATAAATTACCTAATTGAAGTATATTTATTTGTAGGGCCGTGAAATGTAATAATATAGTCATCATTTATTTATTTAATTATTCATAGTGTTTGTGCAAATATTGGTATTACCGTGTTTGTATTTATATACATGGCTATACATCCACGCTATATTTTGTGTTGTTATGTTTCTACTGATTGATCCTTGGCTACTTTAACAAAGAACAGTTACTATAAATTACTAATATAGGTATCAATAATCTGCCTATACCTATTGGTAGTGTAATCACGGAAACTCGACTCTTTTTAAACACAAAATTTAGAAAAATTATGTAAAAATGTGGCAACAGAGTAGTTAACCCAGTTTGTAGTTAGGTATATTTATTTATGTAATTTTTCTTTAATTGAGCTATAGTTTTTTATATAGGTACAAAAATCTGTGTAAATCATACTTTTAGAAACTTCGTTCAAGCATTTTCAGCTTTCCAGCAAAATCAGTTTACAAAGAAATTCACAACAAAATTTCTGAGATGTTCCTTTTTATCTAAATAGCTTACTTATTTTATAATTTCCCTACAAAAAACATCTCGCAAGATTTACTAAATTATATACAGGATGCTAATAAATACAAACCAATAAGACATATAGGGAATTCAAAATAGGCCAACTTATAATAAGAAACGGTTTTCTAACTGTAGGTATTGAATGCTGAATGCTGTTTAATTGGGCCATACCTTTTTCCACATCGTCTCACCGGTCCCATTTACTTGACCTTCTTGCAGGAAGTATTCCCAGAATTGTTGGAAGAAGTACCACTGCGTTTTCGCCAAAAGATGTGGCTGCAACTGGACGTTGCACACAGCAATCAAGTATTCCGTGACGATGATGGATTCGGGAAGGCTGAAGGGGACCAGTAGCATGGCCGCCACGCTCCCCGGACCTAACTACCCATGATTATGTTTACGAGTCCATATAATTTATTTGGTTTAAAAGACGCCTGTTTAGTCCGAAAAAATGTGCTAGCACTTATTCTGGCTGCAGCGCAAACAACACCTGGCATTGTTGAAAGACTATACCAAAATATGCTTCGGTGGTGCAATACTTGCATCGAAGTTGGTGGTCGGTTCAGCAATTATTGTAGTGTTTGACAAATAAATAAAATTACTATGAGCATTCAGTGTGTGACTGTTATGAACATTACTCGTAAGTCCAGTCTTATCTCGAAAACGGTGCGTTTTCGGATATGAGTTTCTTGATAAAAGTTGGTATATTTTGAATCCCCTACATACCCTATAAATTTGTAACACTTAATCTTTAATACCCTATATAATTAATACAGCTTCACTGCGATGTGATGTAGATGAATAAAGAAAATAAATATCTGCCCTTCCTTTCAATATGTTATACAAAATATTGAAAGTTTTAGGGAGGATCTAGATACTTTTTATAGGATCTTCCGTTTTTATCTAGATCAATTTTCAAGTTTATCTTTGATTGGATCTAGATTATATTTTTCAAATCTATTTACATCTGTATCTCTCACACTGCTGATTAAATAGCGTGTTTGGGAGAGGAACTTTAACTGTTTCACCTTGGATTCGTATACAATCTATGATCCAGCAATTAAAGTATAAAGAAAAATAAAAAGATCACTTACAAAACAAGTACCAACTCTTACTGGGGCTATGGTGCAAATCTGCCGGTCGGTGACGATTCGCAATGATTGCATGATTCTGTTTTGGCAACGTTCTTTAGTTGAAATTTTTAAATCAACCGTATGCAACTTGTAGGCAGGTTGAGCCCCGTTTTCAACCTCTGTAGCGCCCCAACCACTTGCTTGCACTGAAGTGTAAGGCAGAACATCAGGATCGTTTGTTGAAGGTAAAGAAATCGGTTTTACGGTTGGGCCTAATTCCACTGTTTTCGCTGACTGAAATTTATATTTCCAAATATAAACATGAAACAATTTTAGCACTAAACGCTTACCTTTATCAAGGCTATATCATTATCAGAGTTCAAGTACTGTTCATGGACCACAAAATCATGAACTCTGTACGTTGTTCCGCCCTTTATCAGACAGTCACTTCCTACTCTAAACCACATATCTTGGGGTTGAGCCCTAAAAATAAAAAACGTATCTATGATTCTATTTTATGCAATAAATTAAAAGTGAGAAATTAATTAATTAACAGACAATCTTCCAATTCGCTGACAAAGTTACCATTTCCATCCACGCACTCTAATGGCTAACAAATCAAAAAATTCAATCATTTGAATTTTTCTTTTATCAGTTGGTTCACACATGTTATTTTAGCCTTGAAAGGAACTGGAAATAATATGGCATACCAAATCCTCTTTGGTTCCACATCTTACAACATAAATAAATCTTACCCTTTAAGACAGTGACCTGCTGTGATAACAAAACGTGGGCCTATTAAGCTGCTTCCACACACAAAAACGTTTATTTTATATAGAGCAACTTGATAAGGAAATTCTCCTGGAGAAGCAACCCGGCCTCCTATGATCCTTTCTCCTATGTCCGTTTCGTTTTTGTCGGGTTCGCCCCTTGCCAGACCATACAGTGCATTTTCACTGGGCATCCCCTTACCTTCATCTTTAGCTTTGTATGTAGTCGCTATCTTAGGGATGTTATCGTTATCTCTCATATATGTAATTGAAGGCAAGTAACGAGCTTCATAGGTAGTTGCCATGAGTGGGATTACTGATAATAATTTGCAATTCTCGTATAAACGTTGTACTTGCGTCAATTTTTGCAAGATGAAATATAAATACTTAAAGTATGGATTAGAGGGCAAATTGACTGATGAAGAAAAAAAAATTTCACTTAATTGTGAGAGATCTAAAAAATTAGAATACCTTAACATAAGTCTTCTTAATAAGACCGAAAAAACATCATCTGATAGAACAAGCGAAGAATTAGGTAATGAACAACCAAGAGAAACATTTGGTGGAAAGCACGACCAATGACAGGTTGTAGGATTGGGAGAAGAAACTTCTCCAGAATTGTTTGATGGATAGTTAAGAGGATTATCTTCTATGATGAAACCTCTCTCTGCTTGATCAGAATGAGTATTGTTTGGTACACGAGAATGAACGTTGTCCATTAGGCGTTGAAAAGAATTATTTTTTGGAAAATTACTCTCAGCAAAAGATTGAACAGAATGAGTATTATGTAACTGGTGAGGATAAAGATTATTTATTAGAACAGCAGATTGTGCGTTTGATAGAGGAGAGGGGAGATCGACATATAAAACAGAATTTAAATTATTCGATGAAATAGAGGGAGCGTTGGGCACTGGCACTTGATCGTGATCGGAAAATGGGTGTTTCTTTAAAGGAAAAATGGTATCATCGTACGGAACAGGTATTTTACCTAAGAGGTTATTTGATGGGGTATTATGCAGAGTAGAAGACTGAGATAGAAGAAGCTGATATAATAGAAGAGGAAGGGGCATGCTTAATGGAAAGGAAGAAGCATTTGTTAATGAAGCGACAGATAATTGGTTTAATAAGATGGGATGGTCAGTACTTAGTGAGAAGAGAGTATTATTTGATAAAATGGGAATAAAATTTGTCAGTGGTGGAGTATTTCCATTACCTGATGGCGAAATATTGGTTATGTCTGATAAAAGGAAAGGGTTAAGATCAAATGAATTGGCTGTTTGAATGGCAGTGGAATCATTTACATCATGAGGGTATTCTTCTACTTTATTGTTTGAATTTATAGGAGTATCAGATGAAGCAGGAAGTTGTGGAAGTTGAAGACCAGGTTGTTGAAAAAGATTGATTAAATAAACTAAAAGAGGATTTTGTTCTCGTTGGCCAAGCTTTGAAGAGGAATGGGACTGAGTGTTTTGTGAACTGTGGGTAGTATAATTTGTAAAAGGGCTATTTGATAAATTTAAAACATGTAAGTTTTGCTGAAGTTGGTGATTGTTCCGCAGATACGTCCTAAAAAGATGTAAAAGGTCATTGTTTTGCAAAGAATAAATAGTATTGAATGAAAATAAAGAAGTATATAAAGGAAAGAGAGCAGTAACTAGTTTTAAAAATCGAGCCATGCTCTCCAATGGAATGGAAGGGAAATTCCGTTTTAAGAAGATAATTAAATGCCTTTCTATAGCAGAAATGGAATTACTTGAAGTTGCAGGAGTATTCCTATTTTTATGTTGGTTGAGAAGAAAAATTGAAAAAGCATTTTCTGGAAATGGACGAGGAGTATTCCATGATACAGTAGGTGATTTGACTGCTGAAGACCAAGGAAAATTCATTGATGAAATAGGATTAATTTGGAGGTACGCATGCAAATTGTTTGGTGAATGAGTATTGAACTTAGTGTTTGAAAACACAAGCTTGTTCCTATTTGTAGGTTCTAAATACGCATTAGCTTGAGTTTGAAAAGTTATCGGATAATTTACACCCTTGTTATTTACAGTAGTTGATTCGTCATCCGCCACAAAGGAAAAGGGATTGTTTGTCATAGCAGATACCATACTTCCTTCAGGAACTTGCACAGGAATGTCAGTGGCAGTAATTAAACCAAAATTCGGAAAAGGGCCTTGAGACGAAATAGGATTATCTTCTGCCGTAGAAAATAAATGATGACTATTAAAGGAATTTGGTGACTGTTCACTGAACAGATTTCTACTTTCCGAAACAGTTTTCACGTTATTTTGCGTATAAGACTGGGCATTTCTATGTAACTTAGACAATATGTAAGCTAATGCTTGCGAACAATTCATTTTCTGCTCTTCAGCGGCTTGAAACTCTGAATGCATTGCAACATTTTCGTCTTGAGTAGCTAAAATAAAAAATAACACTGTATTTAGCTTCTGCAACTTTCACAAAAATTATTTGTTAGTAGATTATATAAATTCCGTTCCAGAATATTGACTAACACTTAATTTATTAGTTGCGTTTCTAATTAGCATTCTTAACGTGCTAAATTACGAAGCACAGTTTCCAATTACAATATGTACAAAATGGAACTATTATTTAGTCACTAACACTAAGATTTAGTATACCCACCAACAGATAAGCACAAACACAAAAACACTATCGGAATCATGGTAAAGACGACTTAGAATGGTTTAGCGATCATCGGAAGTCTGTTTATATGCACCTCTATAGACATACGTAATCTAGCAAATCGAAGTAAAATTAACTCTAAACTCGGAAAATTTATGATCACGTAGGTTTAACTAATAGTGGTTAATTATACAAACACTTGCTGTAAAAGTTCGACCATGTAAACTTTTAACAGATATTTTAATTAAAATGTAAGTTAATAAATAGCAATTACACATAATTTAATGGGAAATCAATAAAAACTGTATTGAAATTCGGAAGAGAATCTTAAGTAACTGTCAAAGAATTAAAAATAGAACCTTTCGCGGATGTACATTTCTTATAATAGCTGTCATTATATTTTACCTGAATTCTGTTCACCTAATTAAACTTGAATTGGGTAGCACTATCCAATTATATTTTAAATACACTATACATCCAATAACAATAGCTTCCGCATAATAAATAAAAAATCGGACATCCCCGTCTTAATAATTTCCGAAAATATTGGAAGAGCAAATCTAATTGTGATAAAGCGAGATTCATCAACAATTGGGCAACGATTTTTTTTGGTTAAAGCTTGCACTAATTTTAAGTAATAAATAGGACTTAAATCAGGGGGCTAAAAGAAGTCGAAAATTAACAGTGGTAATTTTTACGACAGTCCTTCGTTATCGAATTATTGATAAAACACAAAAATTTAACATTCATATGAAACTTTATTAAGAATGAATATTCCGAATGTATGAATGGCAACCTAGACACCGTAAGTTAGAAAAGGAATTGATCAAGAAAGAAAGAAAGAATATTAGCAAGAAATACTATCCAAATCTGTTTTCACAAAATGTGATTACACATCGAGGGATTTATCATGGATTTATGGAAGAGCACATATATGTGTACATATATACAGGGTGTCCTTTAAATACCTTAAAAGCTTCAGGTAGCACTCTTCTGTAAGAAATACAGTCCTCAAAAACACTAACACGAACTTCCTATAGTGCTTAGTTTCCTCACACGAGACACTTAAAGAATATTATACTTGGCAACGTTGACGATGTCTTTGCATTTATGAAGAATTTAATTAGTAGGCCGACGTCCCGATAAGTAGATCAAAGATTTTGACAAATGTCGAAAAACAAATTTTCTACTTTTCATCACAATACCATGGCCTTGCACTGTTGTCAAATGTAGTATTTACGAAATTTATCATTTTTAAAAGTACTTCCAGAAGAGCAACTAGAGCGTCAACTCAATATTAATCTTTACATAATCAAGTGGCAGTCAGTCACTTATCGGCAGATACGTGCAACATTAAAGTTCTCGTTATTGTTTCCATGAAATTCTGTTTTAAAGATATGAACTTTAACACTCTCGTACAAGAAAACTAAGCTCCAAATACCTACTTTCTTTGAAGATTTGTATTAAGCATTCACAAAGGAAAAATTCTACCTGAAGCTTTTAAGGCATTTAAAGGACACCCTGTATATATATATATATATATATCCAAAGGGATTAGTCCTAGAAGGGCTTCCATTGATGCAGTTGGAGTGCTGTTCATGACTCCACATAGACACAAACAGCCTAGTCTCTGTATCCTGGTTAGTTTTATGATGCTTGTTTTTTGCTTAACTTTAGGCCAATACACCAGGGTGCCATATACTATCATGGGCCTAACTACCACAGTGTAGTACCATAGGACCATCTTTGGTTTCAGTCCCCATGTTTTACCAAACATGCGTCTGCGCATCATAAGGGCCATTTTCGATTTGTTTGAAATGTTATTCGCGTGCATGTTCCAGTTCAGTTTTGCCTAGATATTTGACCTCCTGATTAACCTGAATTCTTTCACCAAAGGATCTTTTCCCATCACAATACCTCGCGAGGATCGAGTTCTGATAATTAATGCAAGAATGCACCCCTTTTTAACTGCTCGACATCTACAGCAAGTGTGCTCAGTATACCCAACCAGTCGTTGAATTTGGTGGTGGTGGTCTTATGGTATGGGCTGGCATTTCTTTAGGGTGGCGTACTGACCACCATATCTTTAATGGTACACTCACGAGCCAACGTTATGCCAAAGATACCATTATGGACCATGTTCTGAACCGTCGCAACGTTGTTAGACGGGAATATTTTGTTTTTCTTGACATCACTAGGCCGCATCGTGCTCGGGTTGTTTTAGAGATGCTTCGAGATGAGGAAATAAACCATCTTGCTCTTCCTCCGCTATCTCCAGACCTTGACCTCATCCAGCATGCATGAGACCTTTTGCAGAGACAGCTGGATTATCATAATCCAAGGCCTACTACTGTGTAACAGCTGAGAGATGTATTGCTGGTACTGTGGCATTATTGAACATATTGATAATTGCATTGAGAGTATGCCAGCAAGGTGCAGAGGAATTATTACTGCCAGAGGAGGTGCCAGGTAGTATTAAAATTTAATAAATTTAAGTTAAGTGAAAGGAGACAATAACGATTTTCGTTATAATATTGTTAAATTTCTTCTTTAAATGTAGGTACCTTTGTTGTAATTTTCATGTCCATTACTAAAAGGACGTTACATTTGGTTGTTTTGGTAGTATTTTATTATAAACGCAATTGGTGTTGCCTTTAAGTGTCTTACACTGCAATATCCCTATTCATTTTTGAGTAATTTATTTGTGCTAATAGAAAAAGGAAAATTAAAATTTTAAGTTCTGCTAAAGAAAAATGGAATACAAAATACTTAGCACATGTATTACATGTTCCTAAAATTAAATTAAATTAATTTTCAATCGACAAGAGATTTAATTTTGATCTCATCTAATATTTAAAGCTCATGTACCCTAAAACAATAAAACAAAAGACCCTGTTTTGTAAATGATCATACCTTTGCGAGAATACTAACAATGTCACACGAATAACCTGCACAACAAAATATCTGTCATGCTAAACAATTTCCTGAATAACCAAGAATTTGTCAAGCTTGTAGGAAAAATACGTAAAGCCTAGTTCCGTAATTTAAAGCATATTTTTTCATTTTAAAGACTGCTACTCCCATTAACAAAAAACTTATATTTTTTTTAAACAGTACATATTCAATTAGGAAAATTCGATCATATTATGCTTCAGAATACGTCAATACTTTGGAATACACCGGAAACCTGTGGACATCAGCATAAAAAATACCATGTCCAAGTAAACAAAATGTGAATCATCTTTAAAGTCTCAAAAGCTTGAATCTATACTAAGAAACTTGATTACAGTTGTGAATTGAAATGGTAAATATGGTACTTTATGTTTCAAAGGAATGGGAACTAGTTCTATAAAGGAAGAACACCTTATTAACTGTAGTTGAATAAACCATATGTAGATCATTTGAAGGTATTTGGCACTGAATTTATACCCATATTCCAGGTTCAAAATGATTCAAAAAAATGCCGAAGAAACGATTGCTTTAATTGTAAGACCTGGTGAGATGAACTATGATTAATTGTCAATGGATGGTTCCCTATCTCAAGCCAAATCTTCTTCTTCATATTTACTTATTACTCTTAAATTTATGTTTTAAGTAGATTGTTAATAAGCAAATTATAAAAAATAAGATTTTCATTTCAAAGCAATACAACAAGATGGAATCAGGAAATGAAGAAAGTAAAAATGTAACTTATTCTTTATCTCATGAAATACAGTTAACAGTGTAAACACCACTCAGTATGCTATCAGATGGGTATGTCCTAATAGCCGATGATAATATACCAAGAAATTGCTAAGAAGCGGTGGCTTTAAAAGAAACAAACATGGAAAAAAGCAATGGATGATGAATATAATTATTTATTAGAAGATAATATATGTGAATTAGTAGATATATCAAACATCATAAAGCCATTAATAAAGGATGAGCGTATAATTCATGAACATATCATCAACAAATTAAAAGAAAGCTGATGGTAGTGTTGACAAGTAAGCTTGTACTACGGAAACAAGATTGGGAACATTAAAGTTACTAAATTTCTTGAAAAGTTGTATTTAGTAGCCATTAAAGGAATCCCTGCATTATTATCAGTTAGAACAATGGATCAATAATATTTCTGACACTTATATGCATGATTGATGTAATAGCAGCCTTTTGTGATAATAATGTTACAAACCTTCTTGAATACAGAAAGGAGAACTACGAAATGTAAGTATTTTTTGGGTTTGGAACTGTTATCAGCATGATGATTCTATTTTTCGTCAGTAGAGCAGGTATGTCATCAATTTTAAAAAAATATTTCCAAAGCTAGATACAAATTTGGTTGCTGCATCTATCACAACCAATAGGTGTCAGATTTGACTGAGCACAAGTTGTATGTGGTTCTTAACACGTTCGCGGCCGGCGCGGCGCGGCGTCCGGTTAACTAGACGCTAAAACAAATGTGTTTATATGAAGGTTTATAAAACTGTGGAACCTGAGGCTTGGCACATTTCATTCCCTCGGTTCAGAGCTTCAGCAGAAAAAAAAATGCAGCAGATTCCTTCAATTTATACTGGCAAATTTGTCCGATAGGAGGCGACCTCTCATTTGCTTTGCTTGCTTGCTTTGAAAGAGCGAGATCTAGGACGCGGTTTTCCAAGCATCTCTATGCACTTAGGCCATATGACCCATTGTACACCCTAACTGAGAATTTTGCCTATCTCGGGGATAATTCCAACTGCAGTAGTGATTTTTAACGTGTCACACATCGCAGTGGCACGGGACCTACGGCTTTACTTCTTATCCGACAGAAGGCGCATTTACAGATTTTTCCCCGCTAGAAAAATCTCGCCGACCTTGGCCAGGTTCGATCCCGCGTCCCTCGGATCTAAAGGCAAACGCGCTAACCACTAGACCACCGAGGCCGGCGACCTCTCATTTAGTACATTTTTTATATTGAATAATTGAAAAGCGTTCTGTCATGCGGTGATTCCTGTAATTTATAAATAAATTTTAGATAGATGGCGACATCTCATTCAGTGCTTTTTTTTTATGAAATAATTGGAAATAATTTGTAGGTTATATGTTATAGTGATTTTCGTTTTTACACCATAGTGTATTATTTCCTGCTTATAGTTTGATGTGTGATTCCCAGAAAATGAGTGACGAACCGGTTGCAGGGTAAAATAAATGATAAATTCTAGAGTGGTGTAATTACTAGAGTGAAATAAAATAATCAAAGTAAAAGGCCGCTATCGATGCGGGAATTAGAAGCAGCCCTCTATGAGTCAGATGACAACATTGAGTGTGCATTTTCAATGATGATAGTATAAAAGATTGAAACTATAATCCAAGTGAAAGCAGTTCTGAGACAGTGTTTTATTTCGACGAAATGAAGTATCTTCTCCAGAGTTACAATTATCGGAACAAGAGGATGAAGAAGAAACTCAACATCCTCAAAACATCAGTTCTGCTGCCGACGATTGGACAGATACCGAAGCAGACCCACCTAATATACCATTTACAGGAATCCCCAACATTACTACTAACTTAGATAATGATGGGCAACCATATGATTACTTCAAATTATTTTTTACCGATGAGCTGTTAGACATTACTGTTGCGGAAACCAACAGGAGAGTTTTCCAAGAAGGAATCAGTACTAGTTCAAACAAACGAAAACAATGGGTAGATGTAACGCCCTCTGAGATGAATAAGTTTTTAGGACTTTGTTGTTTATCAGGAACTATACACTTTCCTCGCTTACAAAAACAATGGAGCACAGACAAACTCTATTACCATCCTATTTTTGGACAAACTCTTTCTAGAAATAGATTTCATGACATTCTTAGGTATCTACGATTCGTGAACCATGAAAATGTTTACAAATTACATAGATTGTACAAAATAAAGCCGATTATAGATCTATTCCTACAAAATATAAAGAAAGTTATTTCTCCACCAAAGAATTTGTCAATTGATGAATCGATGTTCCAATGGAGAGGGCGCCTCTTATTTAGGCAGTATATATCAAACAAGAAACACAAATATGGTATAAAAATGTACGAATTAACCACATCAGATGGATTCATCTTGAATACGATTATATATACAGGAAAAGGAAGTGTCATAGGGAACGAAGATAAAGCCCACAGTCAAGGTGTAGTAATGGTACTGCTAAAAGATTATCTAAATAAAGGCCACTGTGTATATTTAGATAATTTTTATACCAGTGTTCCACTAGCAGAAGAGCTTGTAAAGTCAAACACTTTGATGGTGGGCACACAAGAGAAAATAGATAGGGCATTCCGAAAGATCTAATGAAAAAAAAATGAAGAATGGCGATGCGTTCAGGAAGAGAAAGGGTGCAGTTCTTGTTGTAAACTGGAAGGACAAGAGAAACGTTCGCATGATAACTACATGTCACAAGCATTCAATGATTGAAGTTGAAGGCAGAAGAAATGTAAAGAAGGTAAAGCCGAACTGTGTTACAGATTACAACAAACATATGTCCAGAATTGATAGAAGCGACCAAATGTTATTGTATTATTCTATTCCTCGGAAGACCCTGCGATGGTATCGCAAATGTTTTTTCCATTTACTTGATATAGCGTTATGGAATGGTTTTTATGTATACAAAAAGGAAAATCCGAATAAAAAAATTGATTTTCTAAGATTTAGAGAAAGTGTTATCAAAGAACTTATTAGAAGCGATGGAAACGTAAGAAAAGAGAAGATTATGAGTTCAAATGCAGGTTTTCATTATTTGGAGCCAGTTTCATCTACCGAGAAAACAAAGAGTGCAATGAAACGGTGCAGACAATGCTCAAAAAAGAAGGAAAGGCGTCAATCACGGTATCAGTGCCCGGTTTGCCTGGAAGAACCTGGACTGTGCGTTTATCCGTGCTTTAGAAATTACCATAAAGCCCTTTTCAATAACTCAGAATAATTATTATGAGTATTTTTCTATCTATTTTATATAAATATTATGTTATACTCGTATGTACATAGAATGTTTATTTACTTTATAAGACTTGTATTTGTTTGTATTTTTCTATAATATAACACTTGAAAATATAATTTTAGTCTATTTATTACTCAAAGAAAGATGACAAGTTAACTGGACATTGGACCACACGTTAGAAAATTTTAACTATATGTCCGCTGTCCAGTAAACTGGACTTGTTTTTTTCTAAAATTTTAGTCAAAAAAAAATCATAATTAGGCCCCACTAATTATAGTGTGACAAAGTGTTTTACTAAAACTGTTGAATTAAGTGTTGGTTCACAGAGAAAGTTGCGCAAATTGACTGTGGCCATGAACGTGTTAAACATAAAAATAGGATTCACTTCAACTACAGAGGCGGAGTCTATTCCAACTAATCAAGGTGTAAAACAGTTAATGTGGTTACAATTGTTAATAGAAGAGCTACTTGGGAACATTTATTACACATCAACCATTTTTTAGTTTTTAGTAGTCCCAACTTGAAATTTTGAACAGGGGTGTTAAAAATAGCAAAACTGTGATATTCTTCTTTACACATTAGTTATTTCTCATATCTGCTAGTTTTAATAGTTTCGGCTATTTAAACACAATAAAGCTTGTCACTTAATTTATGAATACAGCAATCATTATAAGTACCTATGCAAGTATCCCTTGTTGAAATGACAGCATCACCAAATGGGACAGTGGTCTGCCCTGTTACAGATGTAATCATACGAGGAAGATGGTATTCTTCTGTCTGGCGCAACTTTGTAAACAAGATATTTACATTATAAATCATTTCAATTGTGCATACATTTTTTAAAATTACATATACACAGAATTTACTTTACATCCAAATTCATTCTCTGCTATTACAAAATACGATAGGTATAGGATAGTACATCATAATGTACAAGTATTCTGTCGAACACAACTTCACAATTTTACTTATTACATTAGATATGTACAGGTACAGTATAAAATATTTATACAGGATGGGCCATTTAACTTGAACCTCTGGCACCCAATACTGCCACTCAACATACCTATGTCTAAGCGACTCAGATAAATCAAACTG
The DNA here is from genome assembly GCA_014611495.1 of Limonius californicus. Classification (NCBI taxonomy): domain Eukaryota; kingdom Metazoa; phylum Arthropoda; class Insecta; order Coleoptera; family Elateridae; genus Limonius; species Limonius californicus. Next base: position 14,926 of record JABXWE010013347.1, read on the forward strand.
TTATTAAAAAGGATATTACAGAAACACAAAAGAGTTTTATGGAGAAAAATGTTTCCAATATTAACACAGTAATATTAATTTTGTTTTGAATGCTTACAACTGCTGCTAATGTAGGAAGATCCCTTAGTAAACTGAAGTTTATTCAAAGTTAAGAAATAATATCTCAAAAACTCTTTCCATTATGAAGGTAGAGAATGCAGAATGCAGCCCAAAAATTTAATTAGAACTTACTATTTTAGAATTTGCTATAAATAAGCAAGGACTAATTGTTTGTGTTTTGCAATAAAGATTTGGATTATATTGTTAACATTGAATGACGATTTAAATAATGTTTTTTCTTGTTCCTTTTACATCATAACATAAGTTGTTTGTTGTAATATCTCCGAGGGTCTAAATTATAGTTAAGTCACTGCTAATACTAAATGAAATTAGATCAATCAGTTGGCAGTGTTTAAATAATAGTCATTACATAATCTTTACTTGTGGCTAATTCTAAGCTTACATACAAAACCTTCATATGATCATTTTATATCTTTGGAAGCCCCACAACAATAGCTAATCCACTATTAATACTACAAAATTTAGATCGCCAGTTGGCAGTGTTTAATGTCATATTCGTTTAATAAGCTTCATCTTTACTTAAATCTTATATACAAACTTATAACTGAGCATTTTAAAACATTAATGTTCAAATCACCTCCTCCAGATTCTATGATAGCGAGACAAAACCTGCATTAATCACTGAACAGAAATATGTTAAAAATTAGTATCAAATTAGCAATTCTGATCACTTTCCTACAGGAAAGTAACATCAATGGCTCCTGTTGCTTAAATAAATGTATTATTAGATGCAGGGTCAGTTTGTCAGAGGGCTACAAGTTATTTGGCATACCCCGCAAAAACAAACAACCTTGTTGTTTACCTTTCTCCATCCTGAAAACCACCTAGACTCCCTGTAATTCCCATCTTCACACATATAAAGTTTTGGTCGTATTAAAAGTATTTTTTGATTCAGAAAAACCACTCTACAATTGTAAGACACATTTTTATGCATTATGGGCATGCCAACATCAATCAGCATATCCTTGCATAAGGGAGCGATTAGCAATTCCAGTAATACTTCCCAGCTATGCAGGAAGGTATCACTTTCATGAAAATGATCTTCACAACTGTAACCACTATAAAAGAGACAGTATTACTGAGGATAATGTATGAGCTTGCGATTGTGGCTGTTACAAACCAAATTTCTAATTCTGGGCCTGTTCGGTATGTTGCACCCTGCTCCTTTGCTTCCAATATTGATTCTAATATCCTTTCACGATTTCCATCGAAATCTAGTGCCCACTGATTTAAAGTACAGGCTGCTATGGTCACTTTTCTACCCATTTTTTAAAAGTGAGGTTATGGAATGGCTAAAAAGAAAATAATATGAAAATTCTACAAGCACGAATACTACAGTAAATACTTTTAAATAAAACAAATTAAAGTAAACTAGTATGACATGCATAAACTTCCATTAGAATTATTTTTACTTAAACTTAATCGCATACGCGACACAATAGTTCGTATGACCGGCAGTTTAGGATTGGTAGGCTTGTTACCATGGCAATCTTTTGGCGCAATTTAAATGCTTTTTAAAGTGTTTTCATATCCGCATTGCTTGTTCAGTCCATCATAATTTGAAATCAATATTTTATAATATGATTCACTGCAGAATTTATTCGGATTGTTTTTATTCTAATGCAGATATACTTAACAAATTACATTTAAATCGGTACATACAACTTCCAATTGTAACAGGAGAATAATAAAGTTAGGAACTCTTTAAAAAGGAAAGTCAATAATATAAAGTGGCGGTACCAGGATCCATTGCATGTTCTTTCCAATAGCAGCAATAAGTTATAGCAAAGCACTTTAGTTGAGAAGTTTGTTGTCAGAAGTTAATTATGCATCAATCATACTTGATCGGGACAAATTTTGTTAGAGAAATGCCGTTTAAAACCTTTCATGCCGTACTTGTTCACTTACAATTGCAGTACCTATTTTATATTCTACAATTTCTGGGAAATAAAACACAGAAACATGGAATTCAATGAAATTTTAAAAATAGATTAAAAGGCAAAGCATAGAAAACGATAGTTTAGTGTTGTGTAATAAGTTGTTCGATGTTCATTCTTAGAGCAAAATATACTCAATGGCGTAACGGAAAAAGCGGATGCTTACCCTCCCCCCATCCCGCAAAATCTTATTTTGGTACAAATCGCAAATAAAAAATTAATTAATTTGTTAAGGTTGTTTATATTAAATGCGGAATATATTGTTCAAAGTTAAGTAACAACAAAAAAAATATAGAATATTACTTAGGTGTTACGTAAACAGTACCTATACAAAGTCTTCCGAAGGAATTAAACAACATGGAACACGCATGAAAAATATCTATATTTGTGTATGTATAAATCATACGTCCCCAATATAATCTGATTTTAAGAAATATATTGTATTCCTGTTATGAACCAGAACAAATATTATTTAGTCAAAATAAAAAATATTTTTTATCTTTCAAATGAAGGAAAAATCTACAAAATAAATGTCAGAATAGCAATAACCGCTTTATGCCTGGTTCATACAGGATGGCCTACCGAAAAACGCCCAAACGGTCAAATTAATTTGCCAGGGGGGCATGTAATACGGCTATTTTTATTCACCTATCTTCAACCCCAACATTGGGATGACTTTCACCCTAAAAATTTTAAATGGCAATGGTTTGTAAACAATGTATTATTTGAAAGGTCGATGAATTTGTTTTACAGTAGTGTATTTATTTTTGGATTTCCATCATTAGTTCCCGCGGAAATGCAACCCAACGTTTCAGGGTAGTAGTTCGAAATGAACACCACCAGCGTCGTTGATTACATGGCGCGTCTTCTTCCAATCCATTGGCCCGAAAAACTTCGATCCAAATACTGTCGAACAACCAGTGCGGAGGAGCTCCGTTCTGTTGGAATATCAAATGAACTTCCAGGTAATGATCAATCTGTACTATAACATCGTTAACTTTAAATGAACGTTGTCTTGTAATAATTCCAAGTACATCTGTTCAGTCAAATGACCAGGCAAGAAAAAACACCAACGAGACGATCACCAAAAATGCCAGCCCAAACATTTAATTTTTCGGGGTGTTGAGTATGTGTTTCGTGAAATATCCTCGGATTCGAATCTGACCAATGGTGACAATTATGGCGACTAACCATTTACGCAGAAAATGGATGTGTCAGAAAAACAGACGTTAAAGAGAAATTTTGAATTACTTATCGCCCTTCACTTATAGCCTCCCAAAATTGCAAACGACGATCAAAGTCGCCTTCATTGAGTTCGTGTCCCAAATTAATCTTATAGGGATAAAGGTAGGTACATGCACTAGCGATTTGCGTTTTGCGGAAAACGATTTCCGCAAATTTTTGCGATGTCTTTACCAGTTAGTTCATGCAGCAGCGATTTTACCCGCAGAAAGTAGTAACTTTTGCATGAACAAATAGGGTGTTTGTAAAGTTGGTAGAGGTTTTGAAGATTAATTCAGCTCATAACCTAGTTTTGTAGTCGTTTTTATATTGTGTTTACAATGGAAAATATCATCCTTGCATTGCATGTGGAACGTAGGAGGAAGGCCGTGGCGGCGTGGCTTTTATACAATAGGAACCAGCATAAAAAAAACCGATCTTATGGTGGTCATATTATAGGTTATATTAACAACGCGTTCCAAGCAACGCGTCACGTAAACGCATGCGCAGTTCAAAATATTCTCTGCGGAATCCGCTAAATATTGAAACCGTTTCAAGTTTTGCGGAAATCGCAAAATCTTAAAGCAATAAGTTGCCGCCTAAACTGCATTCAAATTTAGCCAATCAGAACAAAAATCGCTTTCCGCAAAACGCAAATCGCTAGTGCATGTACCTAGCTTAAAACTTGCAGTGTTTCAATATTCGTTGACTACCTACTGCTTCGATTGATACCCGATACAATAGCCGTTTGCTTTGTACTCCACGTAGGATCGACAACAACGTGACCCAGAACCGCTATTTCAACCGCTTAATTTTTATCGGATTTTTTATTTGTTACAAACCCCATCTCCCACTAACTCTAAGACATCCTATCGATTCACATGCTTAACTGCATGTTGCGGGTTAAACATGTCGCGTTTCTATTGGTACATTCATTGTTTCCGAAAAAACTCAATTATTTCAACTCTTTCTGAAATCGAATAAACAATTTTAAATGTTCAAAGAATACGACAACTACGAAATATGATGTGACATTGACGTCATAAAGTAAAAACAAATGTTTACGCCAACGTATCGTCAATGCATGCTGTCTAATCATTTCACAAATAATCTATAATGTGCGACATCGTGTTGAGCAGTACTGTTTTTTTGGACTCTCGAAATTCAAAAATAAAAACACTACTGTAAAGCAAATTCATCGAGCTTTCAAATAGTATGGTATGGTATTAAATTGACCCATAGGAGCGTTTTTCGAAAAATTGTGTCACAATTCGATTTTGGTGAGTCACCCTGCATATGCGTAAGCAGAATGCCTTGATCAGATTTAATAAATTTTCGCACCCCTTTCCTCATTAAATCATAGTACGAATATGATATTTAATTGTAAATTTAATACTTCAAGTTAAGCAATAATTAAATGTATGCCTATATTATATAACATAGTTAAACATCTAAATTTTAATTATGAATTGATACAACTCATGTGAAAATAAAATCATTAACAATGAAATTTAAAAAATGTGGTAATCACGTAAGGTATCCGATGACGTGAGGTCACTATATCATCTACGTGTAGAAAAGGTAAAAAGAAGTCGAAACTAAGGAGTGGTCATTTTCTCTAAATCGACAATTAATGAAGTTATGGTCCGTTTTAGTTAAATACTGAAGCAGACGAAACAATAAACGATATTAAGTGGTGTATGATACAAACTGTCTACGTTACTATGGAAATATTATGTACTTGTATGTCAAACAGTAAAGCACCTTGAAGGTGATTTCTCTGCTTGCGCTTATTAACCGTGCCGATAATGTTTAGTTTTACAACGCGAGCGTACGCCGATATCCATTACATATACGGTTTCTGTGATGGAAACTCAGTAGGACCTGCTCGAGAATATGGGTTCTTCTTCTTCTTCCGGTGCCTATCCGTTGCGGATGTTGGCGATCACTGCGGCTATCCTTATTTTATCTGCAGCAGCTCTAAATAATCCTGTTGTTGTTGATGCAAAATATGGGTTGGAATGTCCAAATCGGCGACTACCAGACCGACGAGTTTTCCAATGAGTACAACCACCTACGTGAACACGAAACTTTCCCGAAACCGTCGACTGAGCGTCGAATACAGCAATGAGGACAACATACTGCGAGAAATTGGCAATAATCCCAATCCCAGCACCTCTGTTCGTCGTGTATCTGCACAAGTTAATGTACCACGAATGCGAGTTTGGAGAACATTAAAACTTCATGGTTTATATCCATTTCATATCCAGCCTGTTCAAGCCCTCTTACCTATAAATTTCGTTAGTCGTATGGAATTTTGCCGCCAGATCATTCAAAATCGAAACCTATGTAATAGAATTTAAGTCACGGATGAGGCAACATTTACAAGGAATGGATTAATGAACAGAAAGAACGGCCACTCTTAGGATTTGGAGAATCCACACGAAATCACAGTGTCAAATTATCAACCTAGGTTTTCAGTGAATATCTGGTGTGGAATTATTGATAACATGGAACCATTTAACCGCCGACAGCCATTTAAATTATCTAGAAGATCATTTGGGAAGATTGTTAGATGTTGTCCCTCTGACGATCAGACATGGTATGTGGTATCAGCACGATGGTGCCCCTGCGCAAATTGCATTACGTATAAGACAATTTTTGAATCAACTGTTTGAAGGACGTGTAATTGGTAGAGGAGAACCCCTGGCCCACAAGATCTCCGCACTTGTTTAGATTATTGTATGAGGGGCTATATGAGAGATATGGTATACCAAACACTATCACAGACTGTTAGGAGACGCATTTTTGAGGCAGTAGAACTAATTCGGAATAACAATGATATATTACGCAGGCCATCCAGATCTCTCGTAAGAAGAACCAGAATGTGTATCGAGAGCAACGGTGGCCATTCTGAACAAGCTTTATAGTGAATTTAAACTAAAATAAAAATAAATATTGGCTTTTCTGAAATTGTAATTAATTATTTAATAAATAATAATTTTGAAATCGTGTTATTTTAGGGCATAACTTTATTGGAATTTTTAACTATATTTGGTCTAACGATTACGTACATAAAGTAGTGACCTCACGTCATGGGACACCGTGTATAAACAGCGAAAATAGTGTTATTTTGGTATTTAAGTAATGCGTCTTGCAAATATGAATATTGTTTTATATTTTTTACCTAATTTTAAAAGCAAAACAGCCATTTTATCTAAAGTATCTTGATATTTCTAAAGAAGAACGCAGAGTGCAACTTGCAATCAGGAAAGTAGCACAGGAAGAGAAAAACAGAGGGAAAAATACAAGAGTAGGTTATCGCAAACTGGAAGTGAACGGAATTAAATACGAATGGATCGACATAGAAGGAGGAAGCCTAGTAAGAAGCAACAATACAAAAAACTAGCGAGACAATCACAGGACGGACACACGGACAATAAAAAAGCAATGGAATGGTTTATGGAAATGGAAATACAAAAGGAAAATACCAAAAAAGGAAAGAAAATTAAACAAGATACAACAAGAAACAAGAGTAGAGAAAACACAATGCTGATTGGAACGTGGAATGTAAAAACAATCCTAGCAATGGGCAAAATGCACGAAATAGCAAAAGAAATGAAAAAGTATTAATTAAGCATTCTAGCGCTTTAAGACATAAGATGGAAAAAAGAGGGGATGATTGAGAAGAAACATTTCACGTTATACTACTCAGGAGAAAAGAAACAAGGGAGAAACGGAACAGCATTTATAGTCAATGAGAAAACCAGGAAGAGAATAATACAATTTAGAGCAATTAACGGGAGGATATGCTACTTAAGACTAGAAAACAAGCAAGCCAATATATCGATGATAAACTTCTACGCACCAACTGAAGAGACAGATGAAGACGAAAAGACAGAATTCTATGAAAAATTAAAACAAACGTGTGATGACGTGCACAGAAATAATATAGGTACTTATAATAATCGGAGACTTCAACGCGAGGATAGGCAAAGAAGAATATAACAGGGACGTAGCAGGAAAACAAACAATACACGAAAACACAAATAACAACGGTGCCAAGTTGTGCAACCTAGCCTCATCAACGAAGTCATTTACAACTAGCACAAAATTTAAATACAGACTGCAACACAAAATCACTTGGATGATCGCTGGTAGAACCGATGGCAATCAAATCGACCATGTACTAATCACAGAAAAGTGGATGAAATTAATACACGACGTAAGATTTTATAGAGGTGCAAATGCTGATACAGACCATATACTAGTAATAATGAACTCAAAATGAAAATAATTAAAAATACGAAGAAAAAGGAAAAAAGAAGAAACTGAAGCGATAGAAAACACACTAACTTCGCAAGAAGAAAACGTTGAAAATGAATACAATAACATAAAGATAAGTATTATTACGGCAGCAGAAAAAGCAATAGGACAAAAGAATAACAAAATATCGAAAGAATAGTTCGACGAAGAGTGCCAAGCCAAGAACGACGAAAAAAGCGAAGCAAGGTGGATCGAGACAGGACGAGGCCCAGAATTAAACGAATATAAAATAGTTTAATACGAAGCAGCAAAACTATACAAAAAGAAACAATCCAGCTGGATCACCGACAAAATGCAGCTACTGAAAATAAACAATAAAGATAACAGAAAATTTTTCGAGTATATAAAACTGTTTAACACAAAAAAATCAACAAAAGCAAAAATAAGTAAAAGAGATTGGGAGACACACTACACAGACTTATATAAAGACACAACAGAAAAAGCAGATGAAGAACTAAATGACGAAAGAGACAATGAGGTAGACACCCCTACATACGAGGAATTTGCAGAAGTAGTTAAACAACTTAAATTAAGGAAAGCCGCAGGACCACACGAGATAAATATCAAACTAATAATTAATGGAGGAGACGAGCTGCTAACAAGAATATGTAAAGTATAAACAAATAATTAAGATATGGACTGCGCAAAACATGCCGCAAGACTGGAAAAACGGCCAAATAACGCCTATTTATAAAAAGGGAAATGCAACGAAGTGTAGTAATTATAGGGCAATTGTATTATTGAACACGACATACAAAATCCTAACCTCGATAATAAGAAACCTGCTGACTAAATACACCGAACAAAAATTAGGGCAGTATCAACAGGGATTTAGACAAGGAAGATCAACGGTAGACGCAATCCACACGTTAACACAAATAATAGAATAATGTTATGAACATGACATTGAAATATACATCCTCTTCATAGACTTCAAACAAGCGTTGGACTCCATTAATAGACAGCAACTATTGAGAGAAATGAAACACATGCAAATACCAGGAAAGTTAATTAGACTGACAAGAATGACAATGGCGAATTCTACAGCAAACGAAATTAATATAGAAGTGGGAGTGAGACAAGGAGATGGACTTTCAGACACTCTATTTAATATAGCGCTGGAAGGAGCCATACTAAAGTGGAGAAATAAAACGATAACGCACAGCTCTACGCAAATAATTGGATACGCTAACGACTTAGCGCTTATAGCAAGGGACAAAAGAAACCTAGAACAAAAGGTACTGGAACTCATAAGAGAAGCTGAAATCCGGGGTTTAAAAATAAATTAAGAAAAAACAAAATACGTGGAAAGCACAAGAAGAGGAAGAGGAAATCCAGCGGAAATGAAGGTAGGAAGATATAGATATAAAATTTTTGAAAGACAGAAATCTTAGCAAAACAACAAAGTTAAAAATATATAAAACAGCGATAAGACCAGTCATAACCTACTCCGCGGAAACAATGTGCTTATCCAGGAAAGATGAAGAAAGGATGATACGGACCAACGGAGATGCCGGATGGAGAGCTCAGACAACTTATGAACTTTGAAGTGAGAAACATACTAGAAGAAGAAGACATAGTTAGATTTGTAAAGGCACAAAGGCTTAGATGGTTCGAACTCACCCAAAGAAAGGAGCATGATGAATTAGTAAAGAAAATACTAACCTGGAGACCTATGGAAAATCGACCAAGAGGAAGACCAAAGATCAGATGGCAAGACCAAGTAATGAGGGATATACAAAACATGAGGATAACTAATTGGAGAGAATTAATAAAAAACAGAAAGGAATGGAGAAAAATATCAAAGAAGGCACAGTCACACAACAATCTTTAGAAGAGGAACAAAAAGCAGAGAACAAGCGGACGAATCCCCCGCGAATATCGGATCAGAAGAGCTCACGTCAATGAGCGACCTATACTCCGTTGACGGAGTGTTGGGTCTATATGTATCTTGATATTTAAAAAATTATAATTTCTTATGAATTTTTGATGTGATTCGATCCACTGGGAACCCCGGTATAAGAAAATGTGTGTCCTTGCATTGCCTTTTTATAGAGAAACCAAAACTTTAAACTTTAGATTCTTTCAAAGACAACTTAAAAGTGGTATACAGGTATTTGAAGTTATTAATTCGGGTATAATAAATAAAATATTCTGGTTATTTGTATTTTGGGCGGTTACGGATTCCAACAGTTTGTTTATAAATCATGTACGCCACTGCTTTTTATTATCTTCCAGAATTCTGCCAAATCTTTTTTCCCTTTTTTCTATTTTAATGTACTTCACCTTGTTATAAACAAATAAATTGATTTATTATTGCCGCTGCATTACAATTACCACCAACCTCTCCTAGAATCCAAATTATATCAGTGTACTCAGCAGATGTGTATTCCATTAATGCAAGTGAAACGGAATTTACAAAAAAGAACAGAAAAATATATTTGACAACTGCAAAATGTGAAGCAGCGGTGTCAAATTAAATAGAAATTACTATCAGCCTTGCTTAGATTTGCCTTAATGCCATACCTAAATCTCGTGTTTCCAACAAAATCTTAGAATCAAAAATCTGCAATTTGAGCTTGTGCAGCAGAAGATACGCAGCATTCGAATTTCCAACTTCAAAAAGCTCGTTGGGAGAAACTAGCCTGCGCAAAATAAACATTTTAGCTGTTTTGTATTCAGTATGCACTCCTAAACAACGCTACGAAGCGTTTTATCTCAACTTATGAGTCACTCTGTATGTTGGGTTACATTAACCACTTTGAAGGGAGGACAACTTAGCTGGCCCACCCTGTATATGAAGATACGAATAATTTAATATTTAAAAAGGGCTTTTTCGTTTATACCCCAAATACATCATGAATGTTCGTACAACTCTGATTATTCATAAATAGCGAATCGAATTGAAACACAACAATTAACATGTTTTCGTTAATTTCAATTTCTTGTTTCTCAAGAAAGGCGAGATTTTGTATGTTTTAGCAAGCACTTTTTTGATCTCAAACCATTTGCCCTTGAATTACTGTTAAGATTTTTCCGTTTTGATCTTAAGCGTGCTAATTTGCTAATTTTAAAATTAGTGTAACTTCCTGAATTTTTCCTAAGGAATTATTAACATTTTCTGAAAAAGAATATCTAGTACTTATTTTTATTGATACTAGTGATTTTTGTAACAAGTCCATTCTGTACCAACCATTTTATGTTAAACTTAGTTCAACCATTCCCATTTCAGCGTAATAAAATATATTTCCTCTGTCGAAATATGTGCCCAATTAAAATGCTTCCTAGTTTTGCACGTTCACATCCGCGTCAATTTAGATGTTAACAGTTATCGTGTTCTTTCGTAATTATTTCGTTTTTGGGTGGCACGATGCGTGCAAACAGGAAGAGCCTGTAGGGTATTTTATGTGTATCTGTCAATTCCAACAGTTCCTAGATAAACAAAGACAAACAAAATATTCGCATATCAAAATTTTTGGAAACACGGTCTCCTGAATAAATATATGTTGTACAAAATTAGGTCAAGGTGTTATATACAATTATCGATTATACGGCATGCGAATTAGATAGACACACAAGTAATAAAGTTTTGATTATATCAGAAAGAGATGCCAAAAACAATAAAACTTTTTATAATCTACTAGAGATACGCCCTTTAAGGTTATTTCGTACTCGTAAACAAAATAATTTTCGCATCTACAGAATTTGGCATTACTCAAAATGCGATTTCCCTAACCCCTAAGTACTGTGGAACTCCCATATAGTGATGTTGCAAAGTACCCAAAGAAAAATCACTATATAGAAACTTCATACACACTACACAGAATTCATGTTTAAATACGAAATTAATCTCATATATTTGATAGAAAGAGAAGAAGGAGAAGCACACGAAGAGGAAAAAGCAGACGAAATAAGAATAGAAGAAGTAGAAGAAGCCCTGAAGACAAATAGAAATGGAAAAGCAGCAGGAGAGGACAATATTACACCGGAACTACTAGAGAAAGGAGGAGATAAACTGAGATAAACTAGATTGGGTATGGAAAATATATAAGAAGACATGGAGACAATACCGAGGGAATGGGAAAACAATATTATTGTCCCAATACATAAGAAAAGAGAAACGACAAAAAGGGAAAACTACCGAGCAATACGTTTTTCGTCAGTAGTGGTAGAAATATACAAAAAAAGACTAGAAAAACGTTTAAGAGAAGAAGCAGAAGTAAACTTAGAAGAAGCACAAGCAGCTTTCAGATCCGGTAGGCAAACACAAGATCACATCTACACAATCAGAACAATAATGGATAAAACACTAGGAATGGGTAAATATTTATATTTAGCCTTTGTGGATCTATCAGCAGCTTTTGATAGGGTGCCAAAAGAAGGTAAAAGGCTATGTCAGACTAAATGGGGGACTATCCGGAAACTTTAATATGGAAAAAGGTATGAAACAAGGGGACAGCCCGAGTCCACTATTATTTGTATTATTCATGGACTAACTAATTGAGAAATGTAAAACCAAAACAAGATCCCCCACTATAGGTCATTACATTACAACCTAACACCGATTGAAACCTTTAACTTGGTTTACGCGGACAACATAGTGCTGAACATCTGAAAAGCCTGCTTAGAAGAAAAGAGAATCCAAATAAATATAGGAAAAACCAAGATTATGCATGTAACAAAAGAAAAAGATGAAAACATAAATATACAAATAAATGGGGAAAGATTAGGAACAGTAAACAAGTACGAGTATTTAGGCACCATCATTACAAAAAATGGAAAAATAGACAATAAAATACAAAACGTTATACAGAAGGCAAGTAACATATATTATCAAATCAACAGCATATTATTATGGGATTTGACTGTGGTTTTATTCAACGACAAACATATTAATAGGTAAAAAGGATGTTAAAAGTAATACGAAAGTAAGAATGTATAAAACCATATACACACCTACCCTTATGTATGGAGCTGAATGATGGCCGATAAGAGATAAACATAAGTCAAAAATTACAACGGCCAAAATGAAATAATTACGAAAAATCACAGGGAAAACTAGGCGAGACCAAATAAGAAATAAAAGCCTAAGAAATGATTTAGAACAAATACCGTTAGTGCGTGAAATAGAAAACAAACAACTGAGCTGGTATGGACATTTATTTAGAATGCCAGAAGAGAGAATCCCCAGAAAAATAATGGACATAGGAATAATCCGAAAACGGAAGAGAGGCAGGCCAAGGATAAAATGGGAAGAAAACATAAAAGAAATAGCGCGCAGAAGAAGAAATATACAGGAAGTAAGGAACATGACAAGGAACAGAAACAACATTAGGAGGTGGATAGAGGATGCCAACTACACCCAACGTTATAATGGCAAACGGGGAAATGAGAAAGAAGAAGAAGAATATATTTGATAGCTGGCAACATTTGTGATGTTTTAATTATGAATCTAAAACTTCACAACCTAATTTATTTTCAGCCCATATCAAGTTCCTCCATAGGTGACATAAACTTCAAGAACACCCTATAGAGTTGCAGAGCTCTAAATCCAGGAGTCAAACTAGAAAATATTGCGATAGCTAACATTCTTCAAATCATGACACCCAACGAGTACACCTACTATCCATACCAACCCGACCATCAGCCCGATATTACTTGTTATTGTCCGGTAGAAAAACTTTAACAACCCTGTTTTCCAAAGAACTATCTCAATTTTGACCACCTCCCAGTAACTACTAGTGTCGTTTACTAACAAATTATCCATTAAGCAACCTATCGCAAAGCTTATCAATGGAAAAATGGCCTGGAACCGCTTTGAAGATCTGCTGGACCATAACCTACACTATCCCGCAGGTCTCCATAATACTCATGATATCGACTCAACGATAAACCATATCACCATGACAATAGGAATGGCACCCAACGAGTATACCTACTATCCATACCGACCCGACAAGCAGCCCTATATTTTTTGATATTGTCCTGCAGAAAAACTTTAATGACCCTGTTTTCCAAAGAACTCAATTTTGACCACCTGCCAGTAACTATTAGTATCGTTTACTAACAAATTATCCATTAAGCAATCTATCCCATATTTTATCAATGAAAAAGTGGACTGGAACCGCTTTGAAAATCTGCTGAACAATAACCTACACTATTCCACAGGTCTCCATAATACTCATGATATCGACTCATCGATAAACCATATCACCATGACAATAGAAATGGCACCCAACGAGTATACCTACTATCCATACCGACCCGACAAGCAGCCTTATATTTTTTGATATTGTCCTGCAGAAAAACTTTAATGACCCTGTTTTCCAAAGAACTCAATTTTGACCACCTGCCAGTAACTATTAGTATCGTTTACTAACAAATTATCCATTAAGCAATCTATCCCATATTTTATCAATGAAAAAGTGGACTGGAACCGCTTTGAAAATCTGCTGAACAATAACCTACACTATTCCACAGGTCTCCATAATACTCATGATATCGACTCATCGATAAACCATATCACCATGACAATAGAAATGGCACCCAACGAGTATACCTACTATCCATCCCGACCCGACAAGCAGCCTTATATTTTTTGATATTGTCCTGCAGAAAAACTTTAATGACCCTGTTTTCCAAAGAACTCAATTTTGACCACCTGCCAGTAACTATTAGTATCGTTTACTAACAAATTATCCATTAAGCAATCTATCCCATATTTTATCAATGAAAAAGTGGACTGGAACCGCTTTGATGATCTGCTGGACCATAACCTACACTATCCTGCAGGTCTCCATACTATACTGATGAATCTGATGATATCGACTCAGGAAATTGCTCTCTGATGTACTTGCATTGTGTTCAGTGTTCTTTTATTTAATACTCAGGTCTCATATCCGTAAGTGGTAACAGGGAGGAAGGATGCACTCATTATAGGTTTTTGTTTTTAGTCTTGTTGGTAATTTCATTTTCATCGCATAATTTAGTTTTCCTTAGGCTGCCCAGCTTTGTCTTATTCGTCTTTTTATTTCTGTATCCTGACTATCCTTCTTGAGCGTTATTTCTTGCCCTAAGTGTACGTAAGCGTCCACTATGTTAATATGTTTTTCTTCTACAATTAATGTATTTGAGTTTGTTTGTTGGGTTGTTATGATTTTGGTTTTGTATGTATTGATTTCAAAGCCGATTTTCTCTGCTTCCAAGTTAGTTCTTCCAACATTTGTTTTAGTTCCTCTTTGTCCTGCGCAAATATGATAACATCATCAGCAAATCTCAAGTTGTTTAATTTTTCTCCTTGTATCGTTGTTCCCAATGGAGATTCTTGAAAACATCTTCCAATGCCAGCGTGAATAATTTTGGCGATATGATGTCGCCTTGTCTGACTCCTCGCTGTATTTTAATTTTATCTGTTTCGTGAGTTTTTACTCTCATTGTTACTTTGTTGCAGATGTATTTGATTTGGTCTATATAGCTCTGGTCAATTCTGGCTTTCCTCATTGCATTAATTATTGCCCAAGTTTCCACTGTATCGAATGCTTCTATAAAAGCCATCCATATATTTAAGGTATATTCCATACTCTTTCTCTATAAACTGTCTGACTATGTGGAGGTGTTCTATTGTGCTGTATTTTTTTTTCTAAATCCGGATTGTTCTGTGGGTTGATAGATTACAATTTTTCTTTCTAGTCTGTTTGTGACGATTCTCATAAACAACTTATAGACCTGTAACAGCAAACTTAGGGGTCGGTAATTCTCAAGGTCAGTTGGGTCACTCTTCTTAAATATCAGGATAGATATTGAATTTTCCCATTCGGTTGGTGCTTTTCCTTGTAACAGGCATTTGTTGAACAATTTTTGTGATTCTTGTTTTGTTGTTTTCTCACACTCTTTCAACATTTCTGGTAGAATGATATTGTCATGTAATTCAATTTCCTTTATTTTGATTTCTGGTAGTTCTTCGGAATTTACATTGATAATACGTCCTTTTTCTATTTCGTTGTTATGCGGTTTACTTCGTCGGAGACTTTTGATTTGTATAGATCTGCATAGAATAATTCTGTAATTGCCAGCATGTGAGAAGTATCATATAAACCAAAATTTAATCTAGAGCTTCAACAGGTTAGAGCAGCTGTATCCGTTAATAAATCTAAAATCTACCTTAAAAATCAAATGTACAGTGTTACGACCACTAATATTATATGCGTCGTCGGTGTGGTGCAATACTTCCAAAACCAATATACAAAAACTGCAGCAATTCCAAAACAAAGTATTGAAAACTTCCATCAACGCGCCATGGTACACTCGCAACACGCAGCTGTATTGTAAGCTAAGCGTCCTAACCATACATAGGTACCTATATGAAAAAATGTACTAAAAAGTTTGTTATGAACTCAGGTGCGTGTAGTGGTGCAGTTTACTATGAACCATTTCAAACAAACATTCACACCAGACGCAAACATAAATTACCCCCAAAACATTATTTCATCAGATCATGAAGACGATTAAACTATTGTTAATTACTTTCCCTTGAGACGATTACTTAGTCTCATTATCTTATATTTTAAGTTATTTCATTTATTTTTCATCCAAATTGATGATTTTTGATCTGGCACAAATAAATAATTTTTAAAAAATATTCTTAAAACAAGAATTCCATTTTTATGAAAGAGGTATGAAAAATGTTTATTACATTTTCAACATGCAACCTCATGGCCAAAAATTGAAAAGAAAATCAAGAAGCGACAACAGCGGAGACAAATAATCAATGGCGTAAACCGTTTATTAACAGATTCGTACACTGTAAAAAGGCAACAGTATATAAAAATGCATGCCTAAATACAATTATAAGAATTGTCTATTAAAATATTAAAAATAAAACAAATGTCGATAATTCTTTTATCGCCATTGATTTTGCAAAATCGATATTGATTTGTAATCGAATAAGTGTGTACCCATCAATAAATTCTGAATTCCTACCAATTATTTCGTCGTGCCTTGGTTTACATCTGGTATCATAAATTATAGGTTCCCTATTGTTACTAAAAAGACGCCCGTGATTTCTGATAAAAGCGGCAAATTATAAAACTAAATTTCGATAAAACTTATAGCACAATAAAGTTAAATTTAACCGCTAAAGCTTCTATTCTCTGAATTTCTTTGGCATATCTTTCCCTCATGAATAGAATGGTTAATTAGTATTTATTATGTTTATCCAAAAGAATGTATTCTAAATATAGAAAGCTTTCAATGCCGATGTCGCTAGAATAATTTGTTAGAAGTTCTTGACACAACAGCAACACACTGATAGAGGGTATATTGATCAACCTCATCCCCATAGCAATGCTTTATGTTTACCTGTTCATTGCCATCAGTTCGCGAGTTCCTTTCAGTGTCTGAAAGTAAGAAGCCCTTGAAGAATCATGCTGAAATTTAGCTGATAATTATTTCATTGTTTTATATATTATTTTACAATGGATTTGGATCGTGAAAGTAACGAAAAAGGTAAACAAACAACTATTAAATTTTTGTGTTATTGACGTATGTCAAAAGTTTGGTGAATTGTTTTAATACATTTTTGCACTTAAAATTTTATGCATGTTATAAAGTTTGCGTATTTACGTATTCTGCGTTGCAGCTTGCTGAACTGAGCAATAATAATTTCTTTGGTGTTATTTCGTCTGTCGACCACAATTCTTAGTAGTAGGATACACCCAACTAGTTCATGCTGTTTAAATTTTTAATTTATAAGTTTATTTGGCAAATCTAATAGTATCTAACTACCATGTATACGACAACCTTTCTAGAAACCATCAAACGACCAGATGGAGAATCGGACGTTAGGCAACTGCAACAAAATCTTTTTCCAGTTATTAATACTCCAAAGAATATATCTCCACCAGGCGGATTTTTTATGAATTTGGTTTTCAAAACGAATAACTTGGAGATAGAAGAAACCGACGACCACTGTCTGATAAAAAAAGAATCTAAAGAACTATTTGCAGTCGTTAGATATTCAAATTCCACTATTCAACCAGCTAGATGGCCTACAGAATGTCAGGTAATATAAAAATAACATATAAAAAAATATAAGGTTTTAAAGTAGTTCTTTGCCATATATTTGGCAATTATTATAGAAATTCTGCTACATTAGTCAAAGAAATTTCTGGCACCAAGTCCAGCTTTCATAACTTTACATTTTTTAAGTTTTGCATGTAGACTTCTGTCGTATATTATTTACCGGATTTCCCCATTTACCGATCGTGGGCGTTGTCTTGTTTCATACGTTTATATTTGTTACTTATTAATTTTTATAAGTGGGCAATAACAGTCTCATCTGTTCATTCATAACCATACCCCCTCGTGTGGTAAAGGATCAAGGAGCAGGGTTAATTATTATAAGTTTTTATTTTTCATCACACATCACATTTAACTTAGAACAATCACTAATAAAATATATCTGGGAATAACGAGACGACAGAACACGTCCTGAGTCACTGCCCAGCTCTTGCAACAATCAGAAGATCCATGTTGGGAGACTTTTGGCCTGTTATGGCCGAAATCAGCAACACCCAAGTTGCGGATGCCCTCAAGTACATCCAAAGGATTGGATGGCTTGGGGATGCCCAAATTGGGGAGCTGCTGGGTAAGAAACACAATGGCTCCACCTATGTGGCCTAAGTGCACGTGAGGTAACTCACCCTTTCAAATCTTACAATGATAATGACAATGAAAATATATCTGAAAACCAACTCAAAACGTAACAAACTGAAATGGGATAAAAAGTATACAGGGTGTCCTGAAACTAAAGGGACATAGCTTAACTACAGCTTCCGGAGGTTAAATAAGACCGATTAAACCAAACATATCTTAGTACAAACGTGCATACTCACAGAAGAAATATAAAAGAATAAGTTTAACATTGAGTATATTTCAGAAACAAAATAGTACATGAAGTTGAAAATTAATACAAAGTGATTTTTTAAAAAGTCAATTGCAGTAGCCTAGGGATTGTCCCGTCTATATTAAGCTTTAGAGTCTGACAATATGAAAATTGTAACAGAAAGAAAGAAATCTTAACGAAAAACCTGTAATTTACTTACCTTAATAAATTACAAATCAGTTGCAACTAAATACTTGTTCATTTTCACATTTTGTTGGGCCAAAATTTTTAACTACCTGAACTGTCACACAGTTTGACATACAGGTAAATGTCATTCAAAGCTCATTACAGCTGACTGCAGACGGAATAGCTTTTTTTCTAGGCTTGCTGCAATTGACTTTTTAAAAAATCACTTTGTACAAATTCGCTTCAAAAAAAAGCTGAATACTCTCAACGTATAAGCATTACTGCATATTGTAGAGGGCGCTGTCAGCAGATATTTTCGTAAGTCTGTTATAAAAATTTTTTATTATTAAATTGTTTCTTCATATTTGTATAGTTTATGACACAGAAGATAGTTTTGTATAAAGAGATGTACTTGTTTCATATCGGTAAAATGTACCGTTTTTAACAAGAAAAACGCATGTAAACATTTCAGTGTAGTAACTTAATGCATTTGTTGCTATCTGTGTTTTCTTTCTTAAGTTGCATTTCTGAAATATTATTTGATTGATTTCTAGCAATGTCAAAATGAAATAGCCCTGTTGCCAGCTCTAGAGTCCCCTACTTTTCTAAAATAATCTAGTAAGTTTAAAATTAATAAAACACATAATATATTATACCTATACTTAATTGTCAGAATGGTGAAAGTTATTAACAAAGTTATTAAACTGCAAATTGTGAAAGCTTTCAACCATTATAAGAGATAGGCCAGACTTCACACGATTTACGATTATAAACCGATTAATTGATATATTTGGGGTAAGCATGTATTATTTCTTAAATATGCAATTGCAAATTACTTATAATTTTAGGTGTCTGAGCGTTCTATAAGGGACATTTTATCACAAGGACAGGACGTTTTGAAATCTTCCATTTGTAGTATACGCGCTAAGACGGATATTTTCTTAAATTACACGTTTAGAAAAGATTTGCAACGACAAATTTGGCAGTATCGTCTGAAGAATGAACATTTTACTCTAGACAAACTCTTGGCTGACTCTCGCGAAAATTTGGAATACAAGGGGGGCAGGACTACTTTATTCAAAATTATTAAATCAATGGGTTACAAACACAAAATGGTGAATGGACGAAAATTTTATGTGAACAAAAACACGCCGTTGCATCCAAAATTAAATTTTTGTGACAATTTCTCCAATATCAAAATTCTAGTGAAAATGTGACATTCGTGTACCTAGACGAAACGTGGATCTACCAAAATGGATCCGCGAGTCGTCAATGGGTACA
>JABXWE010013349.1:0-18894 GCA_014611495.1 Limonius californicus
CAACAGTGCAAGGCCATGGTATTGTGATGAAAAGTAGAAAATTTGTTTTTCGACATTTGTCAAAATGCTTCATGTAATGTCGGCCTACTAATTAAATTCTCCATAAATGCAAAGACATCGTCAACGTTGCCAAGTATAATATTCTTTAAGGGTCTCGTGTGAGGAAACTAAGCACTATAGGAAGTTCGTGTTAGTGTTTTTGAGGACTGTATTTCTTACAGAAGAGTGCTACCTGAAGCTTTTAAGGTATTTAAAGGACACCCTGTATATATATATATATATAATTTATTCGAAAACAGAAAAATTGTACATTATATATAATTAATGTCGTGTATACTTAAACGTTTATTACAATACACAATAATTAAGTGTCCTAAGTCCAAATGTAAGAAGTTTTTTATTACTACAGTTAATAGGATAATATTGGTGTGGTGGTAGCTCAGTTGGTAGAGCGCTCGCTTTCTGAATAAAACATCGATTCTGGCTTGGGAGAAACACGTGGCAGAGAAGAGGCCGATGCCCAGCAGTGGGACGGACAGGTTGTTGATGATGATGATGACGATGATACTTAAACGTTTATTGCAATACACAGTAATTAAGTGTCCTAAGTCCAAATGCAAGAAGTGTTTTATTACTACAGTTAATATGATAATATTTTACCAAAGAAGCTACATGATAATAGCAATACTAAATTGCAAATATTTCAAAACAGATTCGTTTCTGTTGGTTGCTAAGATAAGAACATTATTAGGGGTAGCTAACGATAAAGTCTATATTAGGACGAGTAGACTATACTATTTCTGTAGCTCTAAAAAGTTACATAAATAAGTTTTGATAAACGATGAAATTTCTAGTACGGTATATGTATAATAGAAACTATTATTCTATCACAGCTTAACTTGAAATTTATATGGGTAACGGGTTTAGTGTACGAGACTGAGCAAGTAACGTATAATTAATTTTACGTATTCAAGCAATGCTTCAGGGATACATTTTAGTGTCACTACCGAATGTTCAGTAATTAACCCTTCAGAGTGGTGTAGGTGAAAAACTAAAAAGCGCGGCCATTATCTGCTGATTGTTCACGGAGAGTATTAAGCAGGGCTTGCAGGTTTTCGTGGGAGGTTGATTTAACCGGTTAGAACATTCTTGCTTACAATGAGTCTTAACAATATGGTTAAAAAATAAAGACTGCCAGTAATACTAAGTTGTGGTTAGGCTAACATTTTTAATTGTGACAAATATCGAAAAATGAATAATATAGGAGTATTCAAAAGAAAGTTACATTTTGAAGTTGAATGAAAAACACGGTATGTATTCGTAGAGCAACGGGTTTATTGAAATTCGTTTAAATTTTTAATCGGTCCGCCATTTGGTCTTCAACAAGCAGCAATCTTTTCTCTATGTGCGAACAGGATTTTCCAGTAGATTAAGTTGAATACGAGGGCTGTTGTCTTTCCGCTGAGCCTATCTAGCAGGTTGTGTTATTTTGAAATAAATGTAGTTGTTCACAAGTTTAATTATAGTGAATGTTGTCAAATATACTATATAAATATACTAGGTTTTTAAAATACATAATTTTAAAGTAATCCTTTCCCCAAGAAATCATGAAATTGAATATAGAGCATTATCGAGGTGTGGTTTTCACAATTTCACGCGTGGCTTAAACCGTAAAGAATGTTTTGATGCAATCAATCGAGTGTTTGGCGACAAGTCGCGTTCCTTATCTACCGTAAAGCGGTGGTATAATGAATTTCAACGTGGTTGATTTTTCTTAAATGACAATTTTCGAGCTCCTAAGCCAAAAATGGCAGTTACCGAAAAGAATATTGGTCTTGTAAGAAACATGATTGAAAGGGACGGGCATGTTACTGCCAGGAGTATTCAAGCAACTTTAAAGATTGGTGTATAAGCAATTGACACCTTTTTTTCACAAACATTTGATGGTACCTAAGCTTTGTGCCCGTTGGATTCCCCACAATTTGATTCCCGTTCAGAAAAGAAACCGTGTGACATTTGGTGTACAATACCATTACAGCTGATAAAACGTGGGTATACTGCCATGATCCCGAAAGAAAGCAGTCGGCAGTTTGGGTCTTTGAGAACGAATCGGCTCCAACAAAAGTTGTTCGTGAAAAAAGCCGAAACAAAAAGGTGGTCGCCACATTTTTTGGAATTACTGGACATGTTTCCACTGTAGCACTGGAGAATCGTCGTACTGTTAATGTTATATAGTACACTACAGTTTGTTAGCTTCAAATTCTTCTAAATGTTCGCGACAAGCGTCCAAGAAGAAGGCTCATTTTGCATCAAGATAACGCTCGGGCGCACATTGCTACTCTAACGATTGAGTATTTGAATACCTAAAACATTGAAATAATGGGTCGTTCGCTTAGCACCTAATGATTTCTTTTTAGGACAGCGTGTAAAGAATAAGTTACGGGGTTTACGTTTTACATCTGCCGAAGAAGCGGTTGACGCATTTGAAAATGAAATAAATAACCTAACGCGGGAAGCATGGAGAAAATGTTTTGCAGATTGGTTTTTACAGATGTAAAAATGCATTTACTGTGGAGGGGAATACTTTGAAAAATTATAAATTAATGTGTTTTGTCCATAAATTGTGCATTACTTTACTAGGCTCAGCAGAAAGAGAACAGTCCTCGTATTTTCAATTTGTTGTTATATAGAATTTTTCAGTTCGTCTCGTTTCTTTAGATAGCCATAATAACACTAAATAAGACCTATTTTAACTTGTATTGTCAAAACCAGTTTAAAATAAGGCAAACTATGAGTGATTTAAAAATGTAATAACCCTATATATCTTATAGTAGATATTATCATCTACACATATTAAATACACATTATCACCATTGTAACATTTTCTAATTAAGTATTTCAATATCAAAAATTGTCAAACACTTTTATATGTTTAAGCAGCATACAATATAATAAAGAAAATGAAAAGGTCTCAGAGGAAAAATTTCATTAACGGCACGGTATATTGTAATTACCAGGAGAAATTGGGTCTAGGGAGCAAAAGATAACATAAGCTTTTATAGAGAATATAAACCTTTATATCTGCATCGGCTTAAACAATAATCTGTCAACAATAGGGATTTTATTGTAATTTAGCTGCAGTCAAACTGTTGTAAGTCAATGTGGTAGGAAATTAGAATTATATTAGACTATTTATACATTATAGTGTATACTTTTTTAAAAACGAATAATGTAAATATGAATAATTTTAGCATCACATGAAATATTTACATATATGTATTATAATTCAAACTTTTTACATTCACTTAACAAAATATTTATCTGTGTTTGGATTGCTTAGATTATTTGCTCAAGCATATACTTTACGTAAACGTATTGCCACCATGATATTTAGAACATCTAAATACGTAGTTCGACAACTAAGTTGCCATTTTCAGTAGGAACTGATGAACTATGACTCAGCAATACATCTGAAGAAAATATTTTTACCAAGTTAACAATTGAAATTCAATGAACTATGGCACTGCCGTCCCCCTTTACCGTTATACACTTTAGAACAAGTAGAAATTTTGTGCAGTGTTACAACATCTGAATCCTAAGATCCATTGTTCATCAACGCGTACTACGACTGGTTTTAACCAGGGGTTCAGCAATCTTTTCGAGGGGTCGAGCCGCTTGTTTAACCGGTAAGTAGTGACGAGCACGTAGAGGGCAGACGTCATGCGACAGCTCTAAGAAAAGCATTTTTTCTAAGCATAACTATGAAACCAATGACAATATCTTAACCTTGAAATAAGGTGGTATATTTTTCAATCAACGAAATCTTGTAACCGCTCCTTCGAAAAGGGCATTGGAGCCGGGGTGGAGAGGCTGCGGGTATGAACTCTCCATTTAATGTGCCAGCTGGCGCGAAGGCAGCCATTATCCTTCCTGGGAGTACCTCCGGGCTATTGGGGTTGTGGTAGGTTGTAGTATATTAGATTAACTATTAAACAATTTTGTGAATAGTGAAACCAATAGGAGGAACCAATTAAAAGGTAACACCCGACAATTGGTCCTCGCAGCAAAAGCCTGAAAATTTTTAAATATTTTGCTCATGTTAGTCAATTGCTTCCTAGTCATAAGTTTATGTTATTGAATTTCATATTGTTTTGCTTAAATAAGACGATATTAGAGTAAAGACCTATAAAAAGTAAAGAAAGCTGGTCTAATAAGGAAGCTGTATATCGGGTAAAGGTAAATTATGAACGTTCCGCTGACAGTGACGGCTTGTGCAGTCATTATATTTACAAAAGTACAGTTTGTGCGTTTCCAGTTGTATTTGCAACTATATTTGTTGAAAGGATTTTACAACATGGCAAATGGCAAAACTTTTCGACTAATCGAAAACTTTGACATTCCGAAATTAGGGCAATCGAGAGATTTGCATACATGAAACCATAATAATTTGGACTGTATTCGCAAGAATTCAGCTAATCGAGAAGTTTTACTAATCTAAAATTGACACAAAGAGATTTGACTGTATATAGAAGATCTACATACTTAAATTAGTTTACATTTATATTTGCTTTGGATAGCTTCAACAACGTATGATAACTAACGAATGAACAAACCATAAAAATGATTTTCCATGTATATTACATATATATTTGAAAATTACATCCTATTTTAGTTATCTACATACAGAATTTATAATTTGGAGTGCTTTGGTTTTTATTGTAACTGCATAATCGACAACACTAACATAGAATTAGCATGCCATTTTAATGTCTTTCAATCTTTATCTAAAAAGCTTTTAGCAGCTAGGCAAATGTTTAGTAATTTTTGTGGAACAAAAGATAAGGGCTAGATAGTAATTTAATTTCGAAATTTCTAATGTTTATAACATTATTTTACCGTTTTCTGTGGTAGAAGGCTACTTTTAAGTTGTAATTGTTATTAAATGTTGAGCTAGTATAACTAAAAATCACTAACTTGAAACCTTTCTAGAATTTTTTTACAGTGCTTTTCTTAAAATCTTAAAAATGTGTAGAAATTATAAAATAGCTTCTTGTATTTTTACAAATTTTGAGGTAAGGCATTTTTTGAGTTTCAAAACAGTTGAAGTACATGTAGAGCGTAGAATAAAATGTACCAACGCACTTAAAATCTATAGTTATACTGCCTATACCTATAAAAAGTTTATTATTGGAAGTATGGAAAGTTATTTAAACAAGCTCCTAATTTTATGATACTTGAGGTTATTATATTTATTATATTATTATATATAAGAATTAGTTTCCATTTTGTATTTTCTGAATTCTAGGTTTCAGTATTTTTATATAATTGCATGCTGGTAGTGCTTGTTCGATGAAAAGTTATAGCATCTGCTTTTGGACACTGTTTTCAATTTCATGGTGACTGTGGGGATACGTCGCTAAACCAATATTATGGACAGCAAAACGAATATGAAATTTCAGGTAAACATTTTATGGCACCATTTACACGCTGCGATCTTCATGTAACACAGCGCATGCATTACACCGCGGTACAGAATTAAAAAAAAACGTTATCATTAATTAATTAATTTTCCATGGTAAACTATAAGAACGTGCGAGGTTTGGTATAGTCTCACGGGTATACATAATAACCTACTTCACAAATTAGCTTTTACGTGTTATTCGTGTAATTCATTAATACACCTAAAAGAGCTTACATATTGATTGAGCTCCAGTAGTCCCCCGGAAAACTCATCCGTTTATACAAGTCAGGAGTAGAATTTCAAATAGGAAAAGTTTTCGATTTGACAAATTTGGAACGTCTTATAAATCTTTAAATTTCTTAATGGTTTTGAGCGAGAAACATTATTTTTCCGTACAATTCTGACCAAGAGTATGAACTTTAAATTTTACATTTATATTCTCTCCACTGTATCTTTATTTAGAATTTGTAAATATAAACTTATTTTACCTAATAAAGGACTTTAAATAGTTTTGGTTATATAAAACTGCTTATAAAAACCTGCGAAAGCTGAAAGTTTAACAATTCGTCATTTTATCAACAATCAGTTGTCTACTAGTTCCAATAGTGTGTTTACGTCTCCAAGATGGCGAAAGAAAGTGTATAAGTGCTATTTTAAATGAGTTTGTGAGGAACTATGATAATATCTCAACAGATGGGCGTCTGTTATTTTGCAAATATTGCGAAGTTCCTGTTGGGATAACCAATGAACCAAGTTCCAAGCTACGCAACATCTCCAAACCGGAAAACATGCAAGTAATAATAATCCAAAAGGGAGAATAACCAATGGCAAGTGTTATTTTCTGCTTTACCAAGGCCTGGATCTAAACGTTCAGAATTTAATGAAGAAATTTGTAAGGATTATATTTTCGCTGATATTCCGTTGGCTAAATTAAAGGATGAAGGTCTTTGTAATTTTTTGGAAAAGCACACGAAACAGAATATTCCAGACGAAACGACATTAAGAATAAATTATGTTTTCGAGTTATATGCAGCAACATTACACAAACTAAGAGACAAAGGATCACAGTATCTGGGTGTCTTTGGATGAAACAACCGATGTAGATGCGCAGCAAATTTTGTGTTTGGTATATTAGAGGTAAACGAAGAAAAATATAAATCATATCTGCTGAATTTGAAAGTCGTGGACAAAGTGAATCATTCAACAATTGCTGCTTTTTTCAACGACTCTCTAAGATTGCTGTGACCGTCTGGAATTTTATATAAAAAAATGCGAGTGGTTTGTAGTGATGCTGCACCATATATGTGCAAAGCAATGCGAGGACTGCAGATTTTGCATCCAAACATGATACATGTGACCTGTTTAGCATATGATTTACACCGAGTAGCTGACTTAATTCGTAATCTTTATTGTAACGTTAACGGGCTGATATAATCTATGAGAAAGATTTTTCTCAAAGCACCGAGTCGCGTGCAGAAGTTGCGGGGGACGTTCCATTTCCGCCCGCCACAATCATAAGATGGAGAGCTTGGGTCGACGCTGCTGTATGTTTTGAAATTGTGATGAAAGTTGTTAATGAATTCGACTCCGACGAAGCGCATTGAAGAAGCACAGGCTATTCTGAGAAAAAAGGTATTGGAGAAGACTTAATATTTATTCGAGCTAATTGGGCTTGCATTTCAACTGCAATCTCTAAACTAGAATCGATGGGATTATCTTTATAAGACAGCATTGAAATAGTAGAAGATATGGTTAAGGGTTTAACTAAACTCAAGAAAAAGGATTTCATTTATAAATTAAACGAAGTGTTGTCAAAAAATACGGGCCGTCAACAACTGAAGGATATAAGCGGGGTGTTGCAAAATGAAAGAGCCCTTGATGTAAGGAGTGAACATTTAAATATCATTGACATTGTAAATTATGAATTTGTACCAATAGTGTCGTGTGATGTTGAGAGAGAAAATGTATTACACCATGTTGTTGTTAAGTGCAATTATGATATGTTTTTATATTGTAATTAATTTTAAATTAGTAAAAAATTTGTGTTTTTTATTAATATTAAATGAATAATTTTGAATTTAAACAATTTTTCTGCATTTTTAATAGAAAAATACATATGATATAGCGTTAATGTTCTTTTTCTATTTAGTTGACCTTTTAGTGCATACTCTTATTTAAGTGCATATTTTGGATGTTTTTGATGCATATGTGCATACATATTTTGAAGTTTTTTAGTGCATAATTATGCTAAGCCTAGTTATGACCTAACACTGAAAATTTGTAATTTTGTTAACGGTAGTAAATATCATATGGGATTTTAATATGGTAATTATTTTTCCTGGGATAACCAGCAAATAAGATGGCGTTCTGACATTTATAGAAAACACATTTTTAGGATTTCCAAAAAGCAATGTGTTCGGACCAAATAATGTATAAGCTATGAATTTTAGACAGAAGAAGAACCATTTTTCCATTATCATATTTATTTATTATTTATCTGACAAATTTTTAAAATATTAATTTACTGTGTCAAACGATGCTCTTCACGAGTAAATGCAGATTGCTTTAGGTATGCTTAACAATTTAAAAAGTACCTCAGTAATTTAAAAAATAGAAAATATTACAAAGTACATTATTCAATTTATGCTGTTTGACACAATTATATTCATTATTTTAACTTGCCAGAATTTTATTTATTAAAATAGTAATATCAGAATTTGTGTTTATTTATCAGATACATTTATTTAGTACATAGTACTGTATTGCTGCGAGAAACGAAATAATTCCGTGTGTTCTATACAGGGTGTAATTAAAATGCTTGTCCAATCATTAAGAGCGATTTCTCCGTACCAAAATAAGAAGAAAAAACTTCATATAAACCTGGATGCGAAATTGTTTGGTTACGGAGTTACAGCCTTCTAAAGTGAAACTTGTTTGAACATTTATCTGCATATAATTATGGTAATAGTTAATAATAAATATTATACGTTTAGGTTGCTCATCAATGCGACAGATTTGATACTAGTTTAGTTTTAATAAGTGCACCAGAGGTGTCTCAAGTAGTAGGATCAGGTACTGTTTTCTACAGTTTCTTTTACATTATTTTGTTTTCCTTATTTGTGACTAAATAATCTTATTCAACATGCAAACGCACCCAAAAAAGGTACTATTGTCAAAAGTCAATAAACCCAATTGATTTAGAGATAATTCTTTAAAATCGAGTTGTCTTGAAAAGTTGGGAACCTTGTATAATTAGCTATATTTTAGAAGTAGTAACAATTCGTTGTTAGCATATGTCGAGTTTCTATTTGTTTTCGAAATGTAAGGAGTAGTAGAAGAACTGTTATTAAAAAATCATGTCCTATCACAACAAATAAAATACTGTCGACATCTATCTTTATCAACAATCTATTTTTAGCAGATAATTTATTGTGGATTATCTATCAAGGTCGAAGTTGCTGTTTGCATGAACTCACGTAGTGCCTAATTTCTCCATAAATTCCAACAAAAGGTGAACTCTACGTTTAACGATATTTTAAAAATGATACCGCCTGCACTTTTGTTGAGATATGTGATACTGAAGAGTATTGGAATGTCACATTTCAAATGGAACCCATTATTTTCCATTTTAGGAACTCGTAGATCAGAATACCCTCGTCACATGGTTTAAATCCTAGCACGGGCTTCGGAGAGATTGAGGGTGCTGCTGAGACTCATCCCTTATGTATGCTGCATTTGTTACATGTTATATGGCACAGGGTAGTCTTTCTGCCGTGTTCTGATATGGATGCTTATCAATAATGTATGAACTGGCCGCGAAGTATGTGTAAGCAAAACATAAATTGTTTTAAATCTCTACAAAATCACAGAAACCAGCAAATACTTTTTTAACCGCGACCACTGCTCAGAGAAATTTTAAGGGAGGTGACGACTGTTATTTATTTCGATTGAACGTCGACCATGTTAAATAACAAAAACATCTTCTTCTGTACTAAAGCTTTCAGAACAAACTACTTGCTAAAGTTGTAATTTTTATTGGTAATATAATATGGAAAGTTTATGGATAACTAAAGAAATCACTGCCCCAAAGATTATTGACATTAAGGTATATAACAATTATTTAAATAAAATTGAAATCTTCAAACATATTTCAGATTTAGTGTAAATGATCATTAAACTGACCTATGAATTAAATTAAATACAGTAGAACCTGTCTAAAGTGACCACCCAAGGGACTGGTACAAAATGGTCACTTTAAGCAGGTGGTCAGTTTACCGAAAATTAAGTTCCTAGTAGCTCATTCGATTTTTTTGATACCCAAAATAAAACGATAAACTTATAGATGGTGATACATATATCTACTAAATTACAAAAACGTGTTGACATAAATATGTACAGACGTAGGTGCTACTACTGCTACATCTCAGAAAAATAAAATATTGTTTAAAAAAACTTTCCAAAGTTCTTTGTTTACTACTTTTTAATCGTTTTTCACAAATTAGTTCACTTATTTTCCCCTTTGCTTGATAAATTGCAGCCAATATCTCCATTAAGTGCAGTTTATTACCTTAACCATTTTCAAGGGACAAGGTTTATTGGGCGTTCCGCGAATTGCTGGAATCTGATAAACTAACACTTCAAGATGAATGTTCATGGCCTTTTTAGCACTTTATTCGCAGAAAGTAATATTAAAAACAGAATGATTTCTGACTGAAGGAACCTTTAAATAGGTATGCAAGAATTAACGTTCATAACATTCTAATCGTTAACTAAAGCTACCCCAGGAGTGAATCGTTACAATCATTTTTCAAAAAACTCCATCGTTAGGATTGTAATGTACTGTAGTTCTCGTTCATCTAGTTAGTGGGGCTGTTAAAGTTTTTCATTTTTATTTTGTTTTCATGGTTACATAATTCCATAATTTTGAACAGACGTAAATAAATCTTCCTCTCCAATTTTGTCTTCTGATTCGAATATATTTGGTGCTCGGACCTTCAATAAGATCCAAGCCCCATAGTACCAATGACGTAAAATCCTGCATTTTAATTGTATTAAGGAATGCCAGGTTTCAACAAGAAAGAATTTCTTTAAGTGCTCTATTGTATGTATAGGATTTACAACTTAAAATGGTAAGCAGATGTTGCGGGTGGTTTATTGTATACTAATTGCAATATCCTACTTGGAATTTTGGAAAGGTAGTTGAGCTGGTCACATTAAGGAGATAGATTTTAAATGGATGTATTTGTTGGTACTGGTCACTGGTCACAATAGGCGGGTGGTCACTATATAGGAAATAAGGTACATTAAAAAGATAGGATTTTGGCAGGGACCGGGAAAAACTGGTCACTTTAACCAGATGGTCATAATATAGAGGTGGTCACTTTTGCAGGTTCTACTGTATATAATGTTTACAATGTACAGTGTGTGCACAAAACGTAATTAATATTTACCTTTTTTTCCATGAAAGTTCTTCTGTTTTCAGTTTATTGTTAGTCATTCTCTTCGTGTCTCTATCTTTCCTGACCTTTCAAAATTTTCTTCCCTTCCCCTTCCCTTAATTTTCTATTCATTCTTCTGAATTTTTAGTTTCATTTGCAACTTCTTCAGGATTACCTTTATACGAAAGTGAAAAAGGAAGGTTTTACTTCATTTTCGCATAACTCGTTCACATCAGATGGAGATGGACACAGAAAAGTAGCTGCTTTGTTGGGAATTAATTAGTTCTATTAACTACATCTTCAAGGGACTGGTCCACGTATTCATTACTGCTTTTCGCCTATTTCCTTTCCTTACATAAGGAGATCTAAAATCAGCTTAGGAATTCAAAATTTAAAGCAGCTTCTTTCGTAGGAAAGCCATGATATTTCTTTATCTTACCCAATGTAGAAGATGTTAGTTTGTAATAAGACAAAAATTGCCTGAAATTTGTTCAAATATATTTCACAAATTTAGATTGATTTTATCTAATTGTTTCCCTACTTGACCATTTTTTACCGTAAGTTCTTAGTAGCTATTTAATAATGTCTTCACATTATAAATTTTGATATGTTGTCACTCATATTAGCTAATTTTAAAACATTTCAGTAGCCTCGTAAGAGGTCTCCGTAAGTGTTTCTAAGCGGCCCGCCACACTTTCTTGTGCGGCCCTTAGACGAAATTCCTAGATCGCACGACTAGTGAGGTATAAGGGATTACACAATGTTAAGTATTACAAGAACAACAAAGCCCTAAAATAAGACAAAAACGATATAATATAATATATATTATATATATATAATAGTATAATATTGTCATTTTTATTGAGAAATAATTGAAATAAATTAAATCTATAAACAGGGTTTAGCAAAAGTATGAAATAATAATTAATATATTGATTAGGACATATAAATCTGTCTTAGACTTTGATTGCGACATCTCCTTGAATCAATTAATTCGGGCACCACCCCTGATCTATTAATCCTAGGAGGACCAGGGAGGCGGGGCTCTTAAAAAGGTACCCGCTAGTTTTATTTTAGTCAGTATTTTATCTATTATTACCTTTTCTAAAAATCTCTAAAAATTGGACATTAGAGTGATAATTGTCAGAAACAGTTACGCCGACATCATCGTAAACTGGAAAAGGAAGATACCAATCTTGTTATAAACTTCCTCGGTTAAATAAGGAGAAGAATAACAACCCACATAACCACAGTAACCCAAAATATAACTAATACTTAACCTCTCAAAAATACACGGTCAGCACCAAAGGCTAACCTGTATGTTAAATGTCACAAATTAATGAACCATAGAGCAACCTTAAGTTATCCTCAAGGTCACTAAAAGGCTAACCATAAAAGATATTCAAAATCTAACCTTAAAAGTCACCTTATGGTTAACTGTAAAAGATGTACAAAAGCTACCCTTGAAAGTCAGCTTTTGGTTAACCATACAAGATGTCAAAAACTAATCTTGAAAGTCATCCTTTGGTTAAC
Organism: Limonius californicus; assembly: GCA_014611495.1. Taxonomy (NCBI): domain Eukaryota; kingdom Metazoa; phylum Arthropoda; class Insecta; order Coleoptera; family Elateridae; genus Limonius; species Limonius californicus. Next base: position 12,433 of record JABXWE010013349.1, read on the forward strand.
TATACAAGATGTTCAAAAGCTAACCTTGAAAGTTATCTTTTCGGCACCTTCTCGACCTACTCAACAGTTAACCTTGAAAGTCGTCTTTTGGGCATCTCCACAACATACTCGAAAGTTATGCTTTGCGGATAACCGCAATACTATCCCAAGAAGGTTATATTTGAAGGCTAACTATATTAACGGTAAAAAAGCGAACTCAGAAACATAACTTAAAGTTAACTGCTCATTCTGTCAAACAATACCCTTTAAGTGTACCTCTAAGGCAAACTTAGCTTCTATCCAAAGAGTGCTATCGCAGTTTGAACTAAGATAATGATTTTAGTTCTTATAAAATGAGTAAATAAAAAATCCATTAAAATCAATTGCTATTTATTCTTAGGCAAAATTTTTATTTCAATTTAAACCTTAATATCCAAGAAAGTGTTTTTTTGGAGCGACTTGTTACGCCTTCTTTTCTTTTCTTATTACTCTAATATTGGTAGAGGTCCAAAGTCGACCTCGCAACTACGCCTCTGGTGTGGTAGGAAGTTAACAATAGTTGACACAAGTTAGCGTCCCGGAAAACCCACTCGAAGAAGGGAGTGTTCAAAATACAATAAAATTGGACCTAATTAGTGGTTCAACTAATTAAGCAAAGGCGCCACCGACTTTAAAAATTCGCTAACGTTGTCCTAGATGGAAAAATTTAAGGAAGTCGGACCTTCAGAATAATTAACCACCTACCTTAATTCCTAGTCTTTCCTTAAATGGACTTATCTTTTGAATAACACAATAATAAAAGACAAGTTGCAACCAAAATTTCGTTTAATTAAATCGAAAAAGAATCAACCCCACAATTATAAATATTCCTTACAATTGGAGCTCAGAAGTCCTAACTTTACGTTCACATTAAGAAAAATACGCAAGTAAATCGGGTGAAATCTAAGTACTGCGGAGTAAATTATTACGCTCCCCCGAATGAAAAAATACATTTTAAATCAGTGCACTAGTCTATGATAGAGGCCTCTGTCAGAATAATGCGTCAACATTCAAAAGAGTTAGGAATATTACATAAAGTACAAACCTCCGAGAACGCAATATAACCCCTTCGTACGACGCACCCTATATATTGTGTACGTAAAATTGATCGCACATAAAATTACCTTACTACAATAATAATTAATATTTACTTAAAAACCCCAGACAATTTTCAAAATTATGAATTATCGCTACTTACTGATCAATTATAACTAACTAAATTATGGTCAATACAATAACATTTCAAAAAGGTAAACAATACAATTTTAGGTCACATCCCTTTTTGTTAGACAGCGGCTATCACGGCGAAGCGTTTTCAAGTTTCCTATATCTATGGACCCAGGCGAGTGTGTCTTCGCAGTTGTCGCTTATCTACCGGTCCAGTTGAGGAATGTAGATTTCTCCACTGCATCTAAACCAATACTGTGATTTCCCAGCCGCGCTAACTTGTCTAATTAAATTAGATATTCGAAATAAGATTCAGGGATTTACGATAAGACTGGTTTTTTCCGACTTACCAGTAGATGGTATCTGGCAAGGAAGAACGCAATAGTTTCCTCGAACGGAGTGTCTTTAAATTGTAAATTTAAATTCCCTGGAGCGTCTTTTTCTCTATCATGGAAAACTAACTCCCTCGCTTGAGTAGTGAACTTCGATTGGAAAAATACTTTCCAAGCCGTAATACGACTCACTAATTTAGATCATAACCCACATGCACTCGTTAAAAACTATTCTTCGAAAGTCCCAGAATACCGAAAATCGTTCCCAAAAATCCCCTTCTCTTTTTAATCCGGAAATGCAGTACGTGCTGCCCACAGTGACGGATATGTTATCGAAATTGTTATAGGTTCCGACAATATGTGTACATACTAAATAGGTAAATAAGGTTGTATACAAATAGGCGCAGAATTCGTTACAGACTTCTTAAAGCTTTCTGCGGACCATACTTTCATAGGGGGTAAAATGTCCAGTTATGTGGCACCAGGCATGATCTTTGACACTGAACTGAAAGTAAATAATAATTTGTTAACAAAAAATATCTGCTTATTCCTACATCTTCTAGTATTAAACTAATGTATGTTTGTATGTTTCTGGTAAGTAAATGTACCATTTCTAGTTTTTAAAAGTGTTAATATTGTGTAAAAATATGCTTGTCAAATTTTCATAAAAGATCAGATAATATAAAATAGATAATCTAGACTATACGAATAAATATTGACCAACAAATCTTGTGTTACATTGGAACTAATCGACCCAAATATTTTAACAATATTCATTTTGCTATAATTATTATTAATTAAATTTAATTGATTCGATATATATATATTTGGTAGAAATTAAAAAAAAAATAAAATGAACCAAAGAAAGCGTTAAACTTTTTTTAAAAGTGTTAATGTTGTGTAATAAATATGCTTGTCAAATTTTCATTAAAAGGTAACTTAATATAAAATGGATAATCTAGAATAACGACTATACCAATAAATATTGACCAACAAATGTTGTGTTACATTGGAACTAATCGACCCAAATATTTTAACAATATTCTTTATGCTATAATTATTATTAGTTAAATTTCCTTGATATGATATATATTTGGTAGAAATTAAAAAAAAAAACAAAATGACCCAAACAAAGCTTTAAACTTTTTGACAGTCTAACATTTTATAATTGGTTTTGTTTTAGAATGTTTTAGGGAAATTTATAACTTAAATTAAAGTTTATTACAATGAGGTAAATCAATTTATCAAAAACATGCCACGATTATTAAGTGCAAAAAAGGCATGCGGAACATTCTTTGTCTTTCTTTATTAGCCCGCAACATCCCATTGTTGGGCAAGGGCCTCCCCCATAAGTACCCTCCAAGTACTGACTGGAGCCTATGTAATGTAACTAAAATAATAAAAGGAGTCATATTAACGAACGAATAACATACCACTTGGTTATTCCGTTTATATTGAAACCCTGTAGCTTGAATAGTTGATGGACAGCGATCCAGTCTAAACCAGTAATGACGGTGTGTCATCAGCATAGAACAGATCCTTCTAGTTGCATTGTCAACATTGTGACCACCATCCAATAAGAGCTTAACCTAAAAATTACAACTGGCCGTTCTTGTCACATACAAATAATCAAATAAATTTAATGGTATAGAAGAAACACTTACCTTAATAATTATTGGAAAGGATGCAAACACTAAACTTAGGATTGTAATTAAAAATGGATGCTACTATTTTAAGAATTTGACAATTGCCCACGCTTTGCAAATACTAATGGCTTAAGAAAAAAAACCCGGTAGATACAGCTCATGTCTTGTGTCGTCGAACGGTTCACCCATTAGTAGTTTACGTTGTGGACCGTTCAATATTCATGTTGCAATATTTAATGTAATTTTATGTATAAAACAGAAAAATTATTATTTATCAGCATGTTACATTACATTACGTTACACAATACTAAATAACCGTAATGTAATTTCGAATCCCTTATTTTACTTATCCTCTTCATAATGCTTAAAGTACATTCGGTGCTACTCGGAAGCCAGATAACGTAGGCAGCTATGACTAATCTATAAAGATTCTAGAAGATTCTTATATACTTGCAAAATTTTTTAACTCGTGTTTTGGATTTATTTGAACAAATGCCACAAGAATTTAACGGTCACCTTTTACTTAAAAAACAATTATCTCTATAGTTAGCAATATGGTAGCTAAGAAGGTTGCATTTTTACTAGTACGTTAGTGTTGAATGTAACCGCGAAGATTGTTCAAAAGTTAACCACGAAAGATAACAAAAGAATAGCAAAAATTATCTCAGAGTTCAGATGATAGCTTAAATAAACATAGATATGTAATAGGATGTACTGCATTATGGGTTCATGAACAATATGTATCTTTTTATTACAATATTATTACTTATTTCTGTAACTAACTAATTGAGAAATGGGACGTTAACAATAATAACATTACATTTAGAATCAAGTCGTAAATTGTACAAAACTATTCACAGTATGAAAGTATTGCGTGGAGGTGTGCATCACACCATGCACTGATTATAAGACAAATAACTAGCTGAAATAGAAATCAAGAGCCAATCAACCAAAACTAAAATTTATAAAAAAACCTTTTAAGTAAACTCTATAATACAGAACTTTATTATTCATATATTCAATAAATATGACAATCTCATTTAAACTGAATTTTGTTAGAATTTATAATGTAAGATATATTATAAGCATGTATTTTTAGATTGCAATATAGTACGTAAATAAATAATATTCACACAGGTTAGCTCTTCTTACAATCTTATGAAATTAAGTAAATACTAAATATACTGCTATACCCCGAAGCTTTAAGTGGCGGTGATACGAACTGACAAGCGCTTTTAGTTTAATAATGTTTGTGCATTCTTTCGAGGCAATGCAGAAGCGCAGGTTTGTAGACATATTTGATTCACAGTTTGCGACGGAACTCGTAAGAAGTAAGCTAATAATAAAACTTTGATATAAATGAAAGACAAACTAGCTAATACACTAATATGATATACTTGGTATTAATGTTGGTGGTTTTTGCAGTTATTATTAATTTTGCTGCTGCTTAGTATGTTCTGATATTTATTAAAATTTTATTATATTTTTAATGTTAATTCTTGTAGTACTGTAGGTTTGCAAAAAATTTCAAATTAGACGAAGTTCTGATAATGACTTTACACACGACACATAAATTAGTTTTTTTTTTATATTCCATGTATTAGCAATCACAATAGAATAATATACAGTACCTATGATCATTTTGTCTTGTAACAAGAAGGTAGACTGCAACTCTCACTTATGTATGAAATGTATAGATAACTTCCATTTTTAGCTACAAATTTTGTTTTTACATTATTAGCCCTTTGGACAGGCAAATGTCAACTATTGTTTAACAAAACTTAACGAAGTTTTGTAAAAAGTTGTTGATTTCTTTAGATTCCTGTGGTAATAACAATCATTTTCAATGTATTCTAATAGCTAGAAAACGGATAAGATGTTGACTTTGGGAAAATGCGGAGGGGGGGTGAACTTAACAGTACGACGCTACCCACCAAGATACCCGGATAGACCCTTTCCATCACATAATGCCTTAAGGCGTTTGGAAAGAAGTATGCTGCAATAAGGACAGTTCTCCAAGCCAAAGGTGAAACAATGACATACGATAACTGTAGAAGCTACAGCGGCAATCATCGAACTTGTAGCTTATAATCCCTATATAAGCCAACCAGCAGCTGCTAGAACTGTAGGCTTTAGTCAGCATTCAGTATTTAACCTTTTAAAAGTAATAGGCTAGTAAAACGGTGCACAAAAAGGGGTCGAAGTGGAAAGTTTTGGTGTAATTGTTTTTTTTTGGTTTATTCTATGTTTTTTTGGGGTGCTGAACACGAATCTGAAGTTGTCCAACAAAAATTTGCTCGGCAAATATGAGAAATCATCAAAAAACCACTAAAAATCATGTTTTTTAGTGGTTTTCAGCTTATAACTTGCAAAGCAAGCTATTTACGCAAAAAATGGTTATCTAGTAAAATAAAGAGGAGAAAATTTCCTATAATTTATGTCTCTTAACATTTTTTCGTACGTCGTATGGTTTCCACGCAAAAGAGTGCTGAAATATGGGAGAAATCAGTAATTTTTGGAAAAAAGCAAAAAATAATGAATGAATCAATGCAATTTTCCCTTTAAGTGAAAGAATTCATCTGCAGTGCCTCGCCTTTCGACGTAAAGGCAAACCGTTCGATTCGACTAGGCTGACTGGAGGGGGTATGCGTCAAGGCGCTTGTTAAACTATTCATTGAAGCTGAAAGAACAGGAAACTGGAATCTCCATCTACAAGTCGTCTACCAAATGCTCCCGTACTTCCATGCTAGCGGACATTTTCTGTATGCCAGATGTTGTCACCTCTACCTACAAGACATGCACAGTTTAAAAGATAAAATGAGCGCTCAGGAATACGAAATGTTCACGGGTGGCGGATTCACAGTACGAAGAACTAGCAAATTCTGGTGTGGAACATGGACCGACATGACCATTGAGCAGTCCTTAATGAGGATAATGAAAATTGCTGGAGGGCTGACTCATGGTCGTGGGTTTAGTGAAAGTATCCTCTGTAGGTGGACTAAAGGAATGACTTCCCTCCAAAATATTTGTGAGGAAATGGAGAAGATGTGTGGAGTAGCATTCACTAGCTCAGAACAACATGTGGAGATGAGAGAATCAAGAATTAAAAGGGATACAAGTGATTCGAAAAAGTTGATGGACTGGTTTAGGCAACACCATCCTTTTCCTAATGTTGCAGACATCTTATCTCTTACCACTGGTGTTGTAGGAGATAGCACCATAAACTGTCACATGGCCAAGGAGATTGGACTTCTCTCAATTGATAGGATTGTGGGCGGTGATTTTGAAACTGTCAAATT
>JABXWE010013350.1:0-39264 GCA_014611495.1 Limonius californicus
AAACACGATTGTGCAGAAATAATAACGGACAACATTTTGAGCATCTAGAGTAAAACATATTTTTAGTATTTAGTCATTTGTAAATATTTCATTTAATTTCTTTACTTTGTTGTAAAAATGTTGTAGATAGATAAATATTTTACTATGCGTTAATTTCCGATATTAATTTTAAAGCAGAATAGGATATAGGATAATAATTGTATTGGTCAAAAATAAAAGATAAATAAGTATTTTATAAATAGGTCATATAAAAAAATGGGGTCCCTATCTTAGTTTTTATGATATCGAGGGTTGTTTATAGAAATTTTTTAACAATAACAAAAATCTAGTTACCATGTTCAGTTACTGATTATGCTTTAAAAAATATGAAATACAAAGTTGCGTACTAGAGGTCTTTCGATATCACAACACACTAAGCATCAATAACTGCCACGGTTCATGTCGCGGCCAGCTATAGTTAATGCAATAAAATGGTTTTTAACTGTCATTTAAAAAACAAATGCCATATTTCGATACATGGTTGAAAAGAGAATTTTAAGGCGAATAAGATAGGATAAAAAAATATACAGGGTGCTATTTAAAATAACAAAGTTTGGGTTACTTCCGGTCAAACCGCAAGTTGAAGAAAATGTTTATTTAGCCTAAGAAAAGAAGAATCATACCATATACAAAACTTTCAAAATTCAAAATGTTATCTTTTTTAAAAAAAAAGTTACAGGGTGTTACATGTCTCCTGTGTCACCCGGTATATTAAAAAGCAGTGGTGTGACAATACCCAACCTTGACGGACACCTTTGACTATGTCGAACTCTTCTGATGACTGGTCTTCTAGTTTATTCTTAGCCTTCTGATTCCATTACAGATTTTTAATTAGTCTAATATCTCTGTTGTCTAAGTTTAAGTCATTTAATAAGTATAGATAATAGCTTTTCGTGTTTTACAGTATCGAACGCCTTATTATAATCCAGAAAGCATAAATAAACGTCCTTGTTTACGTCTTTGCACCGTTGTAATAGAACATTGATGCCGAACAACACCTCTCGTGTACCCATGTTCTTCCTAAATCCGAACTGTGTATCCGTAATGTTTTGTTCACAATTGCTATATATCTTCTGGTGTACAATGCGCAACAGTATTTTAAGAACATGGCTCCTCAGACTTATTGTTCTAAATTCGTTGCATTTTCTGGCATTTTTTGTTTTTGGCAAGGTAACAAAGGTAGAGACTAACCATTCTTTTGGTATTATTCCAGTTGAGTATATATTATTAATTAATTCTGTTAACCTTTTCAACCCATCGTCATCTAATAGCTTCAACATTTCTGTTGGAATTTTGCCAGGGCCCACCGCTTTCCCTGTTTTTGCTAGATTTATAGCTTTTCTTCATCTATTTTTTATGTTATAACTAAAAAAACATCAATTGTTTAAAAAGTTGGGTGCCCGTTTTTCTTGCCGGTGAGTTTATAAACCTGCTCAAACACCCTCCTACGAACGTTAAGAGCTATATTATCATTTGCACAATAACCGCAGGTGTATGGGTCGCAGTCACCGTCCTCCAACTCCAGCACACTCATCACGTGCCCAGCGCTTGCAATTAACACACTTTGCCCATCTTTCTCCCGCAGAAGATTTTAGAAATGTTTCAGAGCAAATAAGGCACTCTACATCCTCTTCCACTTTCAACTCCGCATCTTCGTCCCCTTTCTTTCTTTTGCTGTCTTTACTTTTTGTTAGACTGGGTCACTTGTTTTTCCCTTTTTGCTTTTCTTTTAGTGCTGACTTATTTTTCATTTTCAAAGCTTTCTTCTTTTCCTGTTTTGCTTGCTTCTGTTGTTCCTCCAGCAAGTGGTTTTTATAAAGGGTGCTTGTCAGAATGGCCGTGATCCCAGATTTTCTTGTCTTTCTTGTACCTTATTGTTCTGACATTTCGGGGAGTGGGCGAACATCTTCCGGCGAGAATATGAAAGACGTGGAAATCCCATAGGTCGAAGGAGTTACAACATTGTCATCTTCGTTCAGCGGTTCACACTGGTCCTGCTGAATAACTTGCCTAGGAGGAGTTGAAGGAGGTCTTATGTCATTTTTGTCATGGGCATCATGACATGACATGCCATGGCATTATTTTGAGGCAAGTCCTTGGGTTCGTCTTGCTCAGGAACTTCAGCAGTTGCGAAATCTATGTCAGAAAAAACATCTGGGTCATAAGGAACGATTCTGGCCTTCTTAAAACCATTAATGACATTAATTGGGGTACTGGCTTTCATGTAGGATCCCTTGAAAATACCCGACATTTGAAAAACTGTAATAACTCTTCCAGGGTGATTAGTCAATCATTTTACTAGTGCTTGATCATGGTAATGATACATATTATATGTATATTACAATTTAGCATTCCTATTACTTTCAACATACCTTTAAAATAATTTTAATGCTCTTACCTTAGACCACCAAATACAAAAACCATTTTTTTAACTATACCATTTACTCATTGTTTGTGTGTAACAGATTGTAAATATGAAGGAAATAATAAAAAAAATTCTACCAGCGATGTGTCAGCGTAAGTTTCAACAGCGGCGACTTAGCTAGTGATAGTGACGTGCTCCAATCAAAGATGGCAGCATCGGTATTGTATTGTATTGTATTTGAAACAGCGAGATCTAGGACGCGGTTTTCCAAGCACTCTAAGCACTGCAGCCATCGTTGGCTTATTGTACACCCTAACTAAGAATTTTGCCTATCTGGGGTAATTCCAACTCCAGTAGTGATTTTTAACGTGTCACACATCGCAGTGGCACGGGAACTACGGCTTTACTTCTTATTCGACAGAAGGCGCACTTTCAAATTATTCCCCGCTTGAAAAATCCAGGTTCGACCCCATGTCCCTTGGATCTAAAAGCAAATGTGCTAACCACTAGACCACCGAGGCCGGCTGGCAGCATCGGTACTAAAAATAAAAAGGGGTGATCATTTTGCACGTAAGGATCATTTTAGGCCACTTTCCCCTACTTTAATGAATTTTCATGTTATGGTTTAAGACTTAAACGAGATTTGCAACCCGCTTAGCACGAACAATTTTAGATCATATTTTGAAACGTTTTGTTAAACATTCAACAGCTTTTTCGTCCCACTGCTGGGCACCGGTTCCTTCTATGTCACGAGCTCCTTCTTAGAACTAAGATGGAGACACGTAGTACCTACAATTTAACATCGAATCCGAACGACAAAAATTCAAGAGAAGGTTTTTAGCAGTGATTATGCGATTGCCAGTTCTTTTGGGAGTCGTGTATAGTGGGTTGCGGTACAAGATTGTTATACGTTGCCGTGGTAATGCTGGAGAATCAAACCCAAACTATAATGGACGTTTTGCCAGGAAGCGAGCGCTTTGCTAACTTAACTACCACCAAACATTTTGCCTGAGCTATTTTACACCTCTAGTAACCATCCCTAATTGGTTTGAAACAGAAATACCTAAGTAAAACATTCTCTTCTTTATTGAGCAATAATGTGCTTCTAGAGAATCTATAGCCTGCATACCATATATAGAGCACCAAACTTAACATAGTTATCGTTGGAAGAGCCCGAAGCAGATGGTTTGAAAAAGCGAAGAAAACTCTCAAGCACTTGTAATAATAAAATGAAGAAACGTGGCTAGAGACAATTAAATAAAAACCAGACTTAAAGTAAAGAAACGTGTTGAAGGGTCACAGATGATGATGATGGTGATAACAAACCGTCTGATAAACGTTTAACGTTATTCATAAAATTGAAATTGTGAAAGATTAGCTTCAAGGCTACGAACATTGTAGTACTATATTCTACCATATGTTCATCATCATCAACAGCCTTTCCGTCACACTGCTGGGCATCGGCCTCTCCTCTGCCACGTGTTTCTCTTCAGCGCTAAGGTAGAAACACGGGGGACCTACAGTTTAACGTCGAATCCGAACGACAGAAATTCCAGAGAAGGTTTTTTAGCATTAGGATCCCACGGTTGCAAGCCGAATTGGAAAATTGTGTGTGGTGGGTTGCAGACAAGATTTTTAGAAATCTGCATAGTACTGCTTAGGTTTCGAACCCAAGCCAGAATCGACGTTTTGTTCAGAAAGCGAGCCCTCTACCAACTGAGCTACCACCACACCATATGTTGCTGTATTATAAATAAAATGGCAATATAAATTAAGCAGTTTCTCCTTCAGAATACAGTAATATTTTCTGGTAAAGGATTTTCGATCACATAATTCTAGAATGACGCTAAAAATGATCCTCAGAGTTATATAGAAAGACGTCACGTAGAATTACAGGGCCTTCAAGGGACAGCAGTTGCTTGTTCATATGTATTGCGACTTTGGGGTACTTCAACAAACTGCAAATCATCATAGTCAGAAATTTAAATTCTACCTAAAAGGGAATTTTAACGAAAACTTTCGTTAAACCATTGAAAAAAGACAAGACAATTTCTTATACACTTTTATTCAAGTATAATAAACAAAATTTCTAACAGTAACGTCATTATCTCCGCTTTATAAACATTATTTTCACAAACTTAAATTAATTTAATTTTTGCCACAAATGTGCGTATTTGCATGGGTGAAAGTGTAACAAATAAATTTTTCAGAGCCTTATGGTCATTCTTGGTATTCTTTGGACGCGGAATATGGTTCGATGTACAATCATCCAGACCTGGAAGACAATTCCCGACGTTCCACTTCAACCTGCTGTTTGCTGCCAAAAACTGATTTGCCCCTAAGGTGGTTTCTTCCAAAGAAACTATTTCGAAGGTCGTGAAAAGTTCCTAAACCGCAATAACTGTTATTTTTGTCAAATTGATTTATTACGTTCTTACCCTTAGATCAACGGTGATATCTTTTGCATTTTCTTCTTGAGCTTCAAGAATATGTTCCAATCTCAGAAGAATTGTTTCGTTGTTCCAATGCTCCAGTGTCAGAATTTGGACGTCCTCTGGTAAGGCTCTCGTTAGACCGTTGAACTAAAAATGTCCCATCAATTTTTGCTAATGTATCTTCACAAAGCCCTTACCGTAAAGTTAAGCTTCTTTGTCAAGTTATTTAAAGAGTTTTCTTCAGCTGAAGCGTTTGCCACAAACACCCATGGGGACAAAATTTTACGTTGGGCAATGTCCCGTTGCTTTCTCCTAGTATATCCTTCAAAATTCAAAATTAGTTTCTTTCTACAGGTTTTGTTTAAATAAAAATTACCTGATTGGCCATTCCCGCTGGTACCTCCAAAGGTAAGGAAATGCTGACCTCTTGCTCTCATTCCTTGGCCATAAAATTCTCTTTCGTTCAGAGCTTCCCCAACACCAAAAGCATCATCTTTTAGTAACCGTCTGTGGACCTGTTCAACTAAAATTATAAACGGCTCGTGGTTTCTCAAAGAAACTTACCATCAATTCTATGTTCCCGGCATCCAGACTGGCACCTGCTTGGGCACGATCAGTCAAAACGGCTAATTCCACCGCCTTTCGTATATCCTTAATACTAATTCCAGAAGTAATAGGATAATAATTTCCTGCAACCGCTTCTTCATTGGTGTAATTATAAGTCGCTCGGAAATCATTTTTCCTTCTCAAAATTTCACGTCCGTTAGAGTCGGTAAAGAAATCGCCCCAAATGTTAGTTTGGAAACGAGAAATTATTTCCTTGCTTTGACCGTCCCTAAAACAAATGATCATTTTATATAAAATAGGAAAATGTTTACTAAAAACTACTTGACATCGATGGGTCCCACAAGCCAATCAAACTCGATATGGTTTTCTTCTTTGTATACTCTTATAATTTGCTTGTTCCACTGATTAAAAGTCTGGTGGGCTTCATCTACCAGTTTACCCTTGTAAACTGTAGTATTTCTAAGAATGTTGGTCGCGAATGGTAGAGCGACTGGTTGTTTTGGGTCTGGCCTGAATATGTAAGCTCCGGAAGAACGATTTTCAAACACCATATTATTGCCTTGGTTTCCAATGTAGTACATCAATTCCTGTCGAACGGGAAGGCTTAATCCGTTTATTGAAGCAGAGAACATAAAACCTGTGGTTGGGTGGAGCTGAACCGTAATGTTCTAAAAGAATTTCAAAATTAACATTAGACAGAAGCACTGTTTGACTTTACCTACATCATTTTCATCTCCCAAAACGAACGAGTTGCTGGGTTCTATATCTTCAGGAACTTCATCATTTCCTTCATCTGTAACGTAGTATAAAGCCATTCCGAGTGGTGGTAATTGTTTGGCCAAAAACACGAGTTCAAATCGGGAAGGTTTAATATCTGGTACATATTCGAATGGGTCGATGGCTGGAAGGACTTGGTATTCAATCTGTGTACCTGAAAATAGAGGTGAGAGTGAGGCAGTTTGTTGGGGTTAAGAAAAAGGACTTACCAAGTGGTCCAGTAACATTAAACTTGGTTGAATTTACAGGTAACCTAACGTAATGGGAAACCCATCGACTGAGCGGGTTGTGAATGGCTACAGCGAATCTTTTTCCTTGAGTTGCTTCGCAGTGGGTGATGTTGGCCAAAAGGCACGACTCGAAAGTTAAGTTTACTTTTTCTTCATTCTTGCTCAATAATTTGCTGTAATACGGGAGTTTAGTAAAAGAACCAACAACAGATAATACAACTTACAGAATGGCTTCGTTTGCGCTTTCGTGCGATTTATCAACAGCTTGCATGAAAATTCTGGCATAATCTTGAGCCACGTGTTGCTTTTCCGTTCCTGTGATGGCGTCATGGTGCTGCATTATACCCATAGCAGACTTCAAGTCGAAAAGGGTTTCATCTAGGGTGAACGCGGTGGATCCCGTTAACATCGCCAACTGTTTTGTTACCTAAAAAATTGAGATGTTACGTCCAATGTCAAAAGACATGGTTACTTATTTGTCTTTCCAGTTCTACTTTCAAAATATTTTGGACATACCTTCAAATGGTAAAGTTACCTTCAAATGGTAAAGTTACCTTCAAAAAGATTATCAACTCATATGTAGAAGGTCGCCAACGTATCATCAAAATTTTGACAAACTAATAATTTACCTCTTAATGCATTAATCTCCGTGGTTTTATCGAATAAAGAAAATAAGACAGAATTTTAATGTTTACATTGAAATCCTTACCTGCAATAGGTTGTTTCCTTGTCGCTCAAATCTTTTCTGGGTAGGCCTGGAGGTAAAATATCCAGACCAGTAGGTATGTGGATCAGAAGCATAAGGAATAAAGTCGTCGGTTTTAACTTTGAAACTGATTCCCTTCTTCGTAGCATCCTCATTGACGGCTTTCAAGTAACACGCGGGAGTTGAATACAGTAAATTGATCCTTCTTCCTAGACTGTCTGTAGTGTTATTTTCACGGAAAGCTCTGAAAATATTTAATTTTAGCACTATCTTTAATGGAAAACATCCTTAACGTTACTTGATAAGGATATCCAAGTTTTTGAAGGAGTAGTGAGCGTCCTGATAAGTAAAGTCGTTGCCCATGGTTATGAGGATGTTGTTGGTGGAATAATTTCTCGATTGTTTATCGACGTATCTGGCAAAATCTTTGACCTATTTGGAAATACAAATCTTGAATTCTTTCCAACTTAATATTTTTGGATAAAACATACCTTATCTTTTAAGTTATATTCGGGGCTATCTGGATTTGGAACAAGTGGTTCATCATTGCTCAAAACATCGAAATAAAAACCAGGAGGTGGGCTGTAGTGATTGTACAAAACATGCGTGAACAATAAGGACTCGTTACCTGCAACAACATAATTAGGAGCACTATAAATTATTGCAAAATTTCAAATTTTACCTAAACTAGCGCTTCCTCTCCACAACATCTCAGCGGTTTTAGTCCTCAACCTTTCCCCCTTGTCCCTCCAATCCAAGCGGGCAAAAAATAGGGCGTCGTAGCCCAACTGAGCGAAAATGGACGCCATCTCCCTGGTGTGCCCAAAGGGATCGATCTGCCAACCAATTTTTGGACGCGCACACTTTCCAATGATTTGGTCGACGAATCTCAAACCAAAAGTGAATTGGTCAATGGTGGACTGGTAATGGACTGCGGCTTCGTCGTTCATGCTCCAAGCGCCACCAACTATTTCTATCTGCCCTTTGTTGACTAGGTCGATGAATTCTTGGCGTTTTTTGTTGGTTTGCTCGCCCCACCATTTCCACAAGAAGGCGCTCTCTACCTGGATGAATCTGACGAAATGATTATATAAGGGGTGTGCAACAGAAATGGAAAGCAAGTTGGAGAGGCACCAGCAGTCAGATTGTACAAAGGGCATGGGGGAAATAAAATGTTAGTTGGGGAAGGATCAGCAAGAGGGTTGTATGGAGTGTGCGTAGAAGAAATTGAAAGCACATTACAGAGGTATCAGCAAAAAGGTGTGGGAAGTGGGTACTAATTAGGGAAGACTAAAAATATCCTTACTTTCTTTCCGGATTTTCTTTTAAAGCCATAACAACCGAATCGATAATATATTGAACTCCTGCATGTTGAATGTAGCTGTTACCTAAAAAATTCAAAAATTATTTTGGAATTATTTTCTTCGCCACCTCAACTTACTTCCATAATAGTACTGGTCTACAGTTTTCAACCAACCTACATCATCATGGGAATGAGCCACTAAGTGCACGTTTAAGGCGTTGGGATCGGTTCCATTACAGGCCTAAAATGGTTGTTCGTTAAAAGCTTGACTTTGGAAATACTAAAGCCCCAACTTACCTCGTATCCGCAAGTTTGTTTGAAACTTTTTAGTGGTTTTGATAAAACCCCCAGGCTTAAGCACAGTAGCAGAAAAATGCTGCACCTCATTTTGTTCTAAAATGAAAGCAACGGCAATGAAAACTTGTTTAAGGCGTGAACCACTTCCATAGATACATTTTAAGTTATGATAACGTTATGGGCAATTAAAATTTAAATTTGTGGTATTTTGGAAGGAAATTATTTAGGTATAACATTTAGAAATTTACACTTACCTTAGCAATTATCATACAAGCACAATTAGATCAATTGATGGAATTTATGAAAACGTTTGAACCAATGTCAATGTAATCTATTCCAAAAAGTGTTCTCGAACTTAATTGCTGATAACCAACATATTAGAGAGAACAACAAAATAAATGACAATATTGTCGGAATCTTTTATATATGTATGCAGATTGTTGGAGTATAGGATCCAGGACCGTATTTATTATTATCTAAAATTATTGTTTTCCGTGGAAATACTTATTGAAGGTGTAAAAGCAAATTTTTTTAATTTCACTTAAAATTAATATATTTATGTTCAAATAAAAGATTATTGTATTTTTAAATAACTCTCATGTTTATATCTGTTTAAAAAACTTTTTAACACTATTGTAAAATATATTCGTTTCGTTATAATTATAACAATTTTTGTTACGATGTCATCCACGTCTCGTTAAGACAATCAAAGACAAATTTCTAACTGCGGTCCTGCAGGCACTCAAAGGTGTTTTGATCATATAAAGTGCTTAGCAACGTGATTTGTTGATAATTTTATAGATAACTTCAATCAGATTAAAAGTGATCTCAGCAAGAGGTAAAAATAGAGGTGCATGAACTAAAGGTAACTTGTTATCTTCAAACCTTCACGATTAGGAAAAAAAATTGTGCAGTTGGATAAAATTAGGACAGTGTATATACGTAACAATTTATCCATTAATTGTTTTAAACTTTTTTATAGCAGTGCTTTCTTATGTTATCTAATTGCGAAGACAAAATGTTATCAATATAGTTGTGGACTCATGTTAAATATTTTCCTATTTCTAGATATTACTTCCGTTGATTTTTGAACACATGACGATTTCGTTGCTGTTTTCCTATAAATCTTTATTATTTTAGTTAACAATCGCAGACTTTGAACGGTAACTATTAGTTTTCTTGGAATACTTTCGTATCTGCAAAGAAATTAATGTTTCCTGTGATTTTAATCTTGATTTTGGTAATAAAGCCATTCCTGCACGTATCACCTTATCGTTACGTCATTAATCAACAAACTTTGGGCAAAGTATTACGCCTAGACGAGCCTACACGTTTATCTTCAGTAGGTATTAAACAATCAAAAGACAACTCTTTCGCTTTTTGTAGATGAGTGTACTTCCAAGAGGACCTGCCTTGGAGAAGAACAGTAGGTCCCCTATGTTTGTGTACATTACTTTACACGCATGCCACGCACATAGCAGAGAAAATTATCACGTTCTCTCGAGAGCCAAAGGGCTGTAAAGAAAGAAAAAGACAAAATGAGAGAGCGAGAGAAATAGAGAGAAAGAGAGTACACATACTAGAATCGCTTATAGCAGTATTTGTAAGCCGCAAGAAGCCGAAATAAAGTGTAAACGTTGGGGAAAAATTACATTAAATTAAAACGAGTGGATGCCATTAAAATTTGATTCTAATATTCCATATCAAAATTATACCTATACATATTTATAAATCAATACGACTTAATTAAATATTTTCGTAAGACTGTACAACAATAACAGAAATGTGGTATTTGATTTTTTTACATATTTCCCAATGATCTTATTACAAAAGTATATGTAAATCAATATGTTACGATTACATAGACGATGCTGCCTTGTAACCAGATACTTTTAGGAGCGAAACTGTTTACTCCACTATGTTGTGTTTATAGAAGACATTAAGATATGTCGTTTGTAGTTTTGAGATACAACGGTACAGTCTGGTTGTAGTACAAAAGTCTTAAGCTTACTGAACTGTGGTAAAGACGTTGCTGCAATAAATACAGTTAATATTATCAGTATAATTTAAATTGTATTTAATTTAATATTAATTTTCTAGCATCAGAAGTGGGATATATCTCAAAAAACAACCACTAAAATAGTACAAACTGTTGCAAAGTAGGTAAAGATAAAAGTGCAAAAGTGAGTGGTAACAGAAACAATATGGTCGCAGCAGTAAAAAGTGATTCATATTAAGCTCACGAAGTAGTTGATGCAGTAGAAGATATGATAACTCGAGCAGAGAATAATCAGCATGTATGAAAATTGGTAGTACAAACAATGAGGTCGCAGTGGCGAAATAAATGACAGGAACTTTACCAAGGCAAACAAACATTCTTGCTCAATAGAAGGGTTTCCTCGTAGATGTGCTGAAATGGAAAAAACTAACTTCAACTTGCATTGTCCAAATGAAACCTAAGTAACAGTACAGG
Source organism: Limonius californicus (assembly GCA_014611495.1). NCBI lineage: Eukaryota > Metazoa > Arthropoda > Insecta > Coleoptera > Elateridae > Limonius > Limonius californicus. The sequence goes on from JABXWE010013350.1 coordinate 11,193, forward strand.
TTTTAACATGACTATTTTTATATGGCTGAATTTTACTTGCACCGTGAGAAAACAAGTTCAAATTTCTTAAGGCAGTTGTATGTCCTCTTCGGTGGGCAGTCGTTCGCCCCTACATACAGGCAGGCACACGCCTTAGTTAATGGACAGTCATACGTCCTTACCGATACACAGTCGTGCGCCTGTACCTAAGGGCGTACTACTGTCTATCGGTTGCAGTTGCAGTTGTTAACCTCTCTGAGTTGGTCATTTTCTTATTTTCAGTTGGAATAACCAGCTCCGCCAAGTCAGGGCGAGTTTACAGAATGTTGAGTTGACATATTGTAAATAAATACTGTTGATCGTCACTGATTGGTAAGACATAAACTTAACTTTGTTCAATTCCACGTTATATTAAACATTTCGTAAACAGGATCTAAAGTAAAGAATTGGTTGTTGGATCCTGGAACTACAAAACCATATTTCTGGTATTTGCCGCAAATATACAGGGCAAACGGGTCGCGCAGACGCCTTATCTCCTAACCGAAACACAGTCGTACGCCCTGCTTTATACGCCTAAGATAATGGACAGTCGTACGTCCTCTTCGATGGGCAGTCATACGCTCCTATATAGAAGCTATCGTACGCCTTAGTTAATGAACAGTCATTCGTCTTCTTCGATAGCCAGTCGTACGCCCCTACATACAGAGTCGTACGGCCTCACCGATGGACAGTCGTACATCCTTATGTAAAAGTAATCGTTGGTCTTACTGAGTTGGTTATTTTGTTGTTTTTAATTGGTATAACCAGGTACGCCAAGTCTGGATGATTTTGCAGAATATTGAGTTTACATAATGTAAATAACTACTGTCGGTTTTCACAGATTGATAGGATATAAACTTAATTTTGTTCAATTCCATGTTACAGTAGACACTCTGTAAAGAGCACCTAAAATACCGATTTGCTTGGGGGAATCTGAAGATACAAAAACATATTTTTGATATTTTGCTTAAATTTACATGGTAAATGTGTCATGCTTTGTCTTCTAAGCGATGGACAGTCGTACACCCTTATGTAAAATAAATTGCGTATGGGAAATGATTACGAGAAAGCCCGAAGGTAGTTCCACACCCTGCTGCCATTTTAACCTTGTCTAAGGATATTAGTGACGTTCACCCATCCAGGTAATCCGGATCGTTGCTTAATTTTGAATACTGTTGGACCAATATTCACATTTGTCCGCCACACTGCTTGTCCTCACCAATGGGCAATCATACACCCTTATATAGTAGAGTCGCACCCTTTAGTTAATAAACAATCGTGAGTCCTCACCGACAGGCAGTCGTACGCCTTTATGTAGTAGAGTCGTACACCTTAACGTAGTAGGGTTGTACAATATTATGTAGTAGAGTCGTACGCTTTTGTTAATAAATAACCGTACGTCCTCACCTATAGGCAGTCGTACGCCGTTATGTAGTAAAGTCGTACACCTTACGCAGTGGAGTTGTACGATTTAGTTAATAAACAATTCGTATGTCCTTACCGCTGGGCAGCCGTACGCCCTTATGTAGTAGAGTCGTACGCTTTACTTAATAAACAATAGTACCTATGTCCTCATCAATGGGCAGCCCTACGCCTTAATTAAAGGACAATGTAAATTGACATATATAATCAGTAGTAAGCTGTAGTAAATGGACGGTTGTATGTCCACACTGATAGGCAATCGTACGCCCTTATGTAGTAGGGTCGCAGGCTTTAGTAAATAGACAATCGTACGTCCATACCGATAGGCAGTCGTACGCGCTTATGTAGTAGAGTCGTACACCCTTGTGTAGTAGAGTTATAGGCTTTAGTAAATAGACAATCGTACGTCCATAACAATAAGCCATCGTACGGCCTTATATAGTAGAGTCGTACACCCTTATGTAGCAGGGTCGTAGGCTTTAGCAAATGGACAGTCGTACATCCATACCAATAGGCAGTCGTACGTTCTTATGTGGTAGAGTCGTACACCCTTATATAGTACAGTTGTACGTTTTAGTTATAAACAATCGTACTTCCTCACCGACGGGAGTCATACGCCCTTATGTAGTACATATGTACGCTCCATTTAATAAATAATCCTACGTACTCATGGATGGGCAGTCCCACGCCTTAATTAAAGGACAGTCTAAATAGTCATAAACAAAGAGCTGTTCCTTTTAGTACATGAACAATCGTAAGCCCACACCGATAGGCAGTTATACGCCCTTTTGTAGTAGCGTCGTATGCGTTAGTAAATGGACAGTCGTAGGTCCACACCGATAGGCAGCCGTACGCCCTTATGTAGTATAGTCGTAAACCCGTATGTAGTAAGGTCGTACGCGTTAGTACATGGACAGCCGTACGTCCACACCGATAGGCAACCGTACGCCTTGATGTAGTAGTAATAAACTCTTATGTAGTAGCGTCGTACGCGTTAGTAAATGTACAGTCGTATAGCCACACGGATAGACAGGCATACGCCCTTATGTATTAGAGCCGTAAACCCTTATGTAGTAGCGTCTAACGCGTTAGTAAACGGACAGTCGTACGTCCACACCGATAGGCAGTCGTACGCCCGTATGTAGTAGAGTCGTAAATCCTTATGTAGTAGCGTCGTACGCGTTAGTAAATTGTCAGTCGTATGTCCATATCGATAAGAAGCCGTACGCCCTTATGTAGTGTAGTCGTAAACACTTATGTAGTAACGTCGTACGCGTTAGTAAAAGGACAGTCGTACGTCAACACCGATAGGCAGTCATACGCCCTTATGTAGTATAGTTGTATACACTTATGCGGTAACGTCGTACGCGTTAGTAAATGGACAGTCGTACGTCCACACCGATAGGCAGCCGTACGCCCTTATGTAGTCTAGTCGTAAACACTTATGTAGTAACGTCGTACGCGTTAGTAAAAGGACAGTCGTACGTCCACACCGATAGGCTGTCGTAGTAGTAGTCATAAACCTCTATGTAGTCGCGTCGTACGCATTAGTAAATGGACAGTCGTACAGCCACAGATAGGCAGTCATACGCCCTTATGTAGTAGTCATAAACCCTTATGTAGTCGCGTCGTACGCGTTAGTAAATGGACAGTCGTACAGCCACACCGATAGGCAGTCATACGCCCGTATGTAGTAGAGTCGTAAATCCTTATGTAGTAGCGTCGTACGCGTTAGCAAATTGTCAGTCGTACGTCCACACCGATAGGCAGCCGTACGCCCTTATGTAGTCTAGTCGTAAACACTTATGTAGTAACGTCGTACGCGTTAGTAAAAGGACAGTCGTACGTCCACACCGATAGGCTGTCGTAGTAGTAGTCATAAACCTCTATGTAGTCGCGTCGTACGCATTAGTAAATGGACAGTCGTACAGCCACAGATAGGCAGTCATACGCCCTTATGTAGTAGTCATAAACCCTTATGTAGTCGCGTCGTACGCGTTAGTAAATGGACAGTCGTACAGCCACACCGATAGGCAGTCATACGCCCGTATGTAGTAGAGTCGTAAATCCTTATGTAGTAGCGTCGTACGCGTTAGCAAATTGTCAGTCGTACGTCCACACCGATAGGCAGCCGTACGCCCTTATGTAGTCTAGTCGTAAACACTTATGTAGTAACGTCGTACGCGTTAGTAAAAGGACAGTCGTACGTCCACACCGATAGGCTGTCGTAGTAGTAGTCATAAACCTCTATGTAGTCGCGTCGTACGCATTAGTAAATGGACAGTCGTACAGCCACAGATAGGCAGTCATACGCCCTTATGTAGTAGTCATAAACCCTTATGTAGTCGCGTCGTACGCCTTAGTAAATGGACAGTTGTACAGCCACACCGATAGGCAGTCATACGCCCGTATGTAGTAGAGTCGTAAACCCTTATGAAGTAGCGTCGTAAGCGTTAGTAAATTGTCAGTCGTACGTCGACACCGATAGGCAGCCGTATGCCCTTATGTAGTATAGTCGTAAACACGTATGTAGTAACGTCGTACGCATTAGTAAATGGAAGTCGTACGTCCACACCGATAGGCAGACGTACGCCCTTATGTAGTATAGTCGTAAACACTTATATAGTGACGTCCTACGCATTAATAAATGGACAGTCGTACGTCCACACCGATGGGCAGTCGTAACCCTTAGTAAACGGACATATGTGGACAGTCGTATGCCGTTATTTGGACAGCTGTCTTAATCAGTGGACTGATAATCGCTATTTTCTGCTTATTCCACTATGTTATATGTACAGAACTCTAAATTACGATATGTTGTTCGTAGATTTGAGATACAAAGAGACAGTGTTAAACTACCTGGGTTATAGTACAAAACTCTTAAGCTAACTGAATTGAAGTAAACGCGTTATTACATTTAAAATTCAGTTTGTATTTACTTGTAAGTATTTTAGTGTATTAATTTGTTAACATGTGGAAATTGATAGGCCAGTGCTTATTAAATCTATTTTTTATTTAAAAGTTTTAATCTGTTTTTGACATTCATCAAACTATGTTACATATACCATACTTACTAAAATTGTAGTCGTAATAATAACTGTAGAATGAAAAATAGTTTAATCGTCAGTACCTACGGCAAACAAATTAACAAATCATAACCTTATGATACAAAATTATTAGGTAACAAAAAAACTTATTACACTTTCCTATACTAAAATTTAAATATTTTCACAAAGCTTATAACGTATTTTATTATTTGAGTAATGCGATTAAATTTGAAAAATGTTTACCCTAAAATAGCGACACATTGAAATCTCTTTATAATTGTAATATTGATATATTGATACGAATACAAATATATTGATCATAGGTTCTTGTTCTTCTTACTTTGAGTATGGATATTTTTCTGACTTTTTAATCTACCGGCCAGCTCTAAATATGGGACTCAGTCCTCTTTAACTGTATCATTTAATTTTGATGAAAACTCAGGTTTTTAGTACATTTCATACCTTCTACATATCTTATTTAATTTTTAAAAGAAGTAAAAAAAATAAATGGAATCTCATTTCTTCGCCCTGATTTTATAAAGAGTCACACATTGCGCTTAATTTCCAGCACAAATGTGCGTATTTGCATTGGGCCCAAACATATTTTAAATTTCCCGCCAGAAGCTCGTCCCTTTTCACAAGAATGTTCGTTTCCTTTTGACCGAAACCGTATTCGACGTGAATTTGTTTCAATATTCAGCTTTTCTTTCGCCACAAACGTCATGGGCTTGCTTTGGTCTAACCACTGATTTCCACCGAGGGTGGTTTCTCTTAACTTCACCACTTTGAAGGCTGCAAAGAGGTGCTAAAATTCAACCAGTCAGAAACTATTTGAACTGTTTTACAGACTTACTTCAATATCAACCACAACTGGTAAAGATAAAACTGGATCTTCGTCCTTTTCAAAAATGTGTTCCAACCTGAGCAGGAGTTTATGGTTACTCCATGGTTCGAGGGTTAGAATTTGAACGTTTCTTGGAAGGGCCGAATTGAGCCCCGAGTACTAGAACAAAGCGTTCAATATTTTTGGCTAATCTTGAATCCATCCTTACCTCAAGTTTGTATAAGGCACTATAGTCATGGTAAGACAGATCTTTAGTTGAGGAGAGAAACGTCCACGCTTCTAATAATTTTCTTTGAGCTACATCTTTTTCTATTGATGCTAAGGTAACTGCAATGTTAGATACCTATCAAGACTCGTGGATTTATTAGCCAACTGCCAGCATGATGGTACAACAACATCTTGATGATATTTTACGGAAATCACTTAATTTAACATGCCGATATTTTCTCAGCAATAGCATATTATGATGTTAAAACATGCCATTAAACCATTTATTAGATAACACTAACATGATAATGTTTAAGGGCAACATTATTATAAAGAATATACCAGTATGGTGTGATATTTTATTGACAACCCCGTCATAACGCTGTTTTCAGAGCAGCACCATAATAATAAGGTTTGCTGGACAACTTTAAGAGGAAGATAATGTTAGACAATATACCTTCAAGATTTATATTTTGTAAGTAACAGTAACACCATCATGATAATGTTTTAGGGCAACATTAATACGAGCGATATACTAGCTTAATGATATTTTATGAACAACCCCATCATGAGGATGTTTTCAGAGCAACATCATAATAATAAGGGTTTCTGTACAATTTCATAAGGCAGATCATTTTGGACAATATACCATCAAGATTATGTTTTTTAGGTGAAACCATCATGATAATATTATAGGGCAACACCATTCCGAACAATATACCAGTATGATAATATTATATGCAGAGCCCTTTTATAACGATGGATTCAAAGCAACATCATAACAATGTTTTCTGCATAACTTCATGAGGAAGATAATTTTAGACGATGTACCGTCCAGATGATATGGTGTAGGCAACGTTAGCATGATCATGTTTTAGGTCAACATTATTACGAACATTATACCAACATAAGGACATTCTACGGGTAACTCCATCATGACGATGTTTTCAGAGCAACATCATAATAATAAGGCTTTCTGGACAACTGCATGAGGAAGATAATTTTAGACGATATACCATCAAAATTATATGGTGTGGGCAATGTTAGCATGGTTATCTTTTGGTCAACACTATTACGAACAATATACCAGAATAAGGATATTCTACGGGTTACTCCATCATGACGATGTTTTCAGAACAACATCGTAATAATAAGGTTTTCTGGACAACTTCATGCGGAAGATAACTTTGGACGATGTACCATCAAAATGATATGGTGTAGGCAACGTTACCATGATGATGTTTTAGGTCAACACTATTCCGAACAATATACCAGAATAATGATATTTTACGGGTAACCCCATCATGACGACGTTTTCAGAACAACATCAGAATAATAAGGTTTTCTGAACAACTTCATGCGGAAGATAACTTTGGACGATGTACCATCAAAATGATATGGTGTAGGCAACGTTACCATGATGATGTTTTAGGTCAACACTATTACGAACAATATACCAGACAAATGATATTCTACGAGTAAGCCCATCATGGCGATGTTTTCAGAGCAACATCATAATAATAAAGTTTTCTGGACAACTTCTTGAGGAACATAATTTTAGACGATGTACCATCCAGATAATATGGTGTAGGCAACGTTAGCATGATATTGTTTTAGGTCAACATTATTACGAACATTATACCAGATTAATTATATTTTACGGGCAGCCCCATCATTACGATGTTAATGAACATTGTATAATAAGGTTTTCCCTTTTCTCTGGATCAACGATTACAGTACGATGCTTACCGTCAGTGTCATTACTGTAAGTCCCAGTAACGAGATAATGGGATCCGCGTGCTACCAACGGATTATGAAACGCGATCTCGTCTAAGGCTTCGTCCACACCCAGACCATCATCCACGAGAGAATTTCGATGTACCTACAAGTCAAGCCATTATCATCACCACAAATATACCGATCCCTCAATACCATTAATTCGATTTGCCCATCTACCAAACTTGTCCCTCCTTGGGATCTATCACTTAAAACAGCAACCTCGAGTTTTTTCATAGAATCCCTTATGCGGATTTTTGATGTAACAGGATAGTAGTTGCTTGCTACTGGTTCGGTATGTGGTATCTCAAAATTGGCCCTCAAGTTCCTAACCCTTCTTTGCATTTCCCGCCCATTAGAGTCTGTGTAGAAAGTTGCTTCTGAGTTTAGATAGGTTGTGTAACGCGAGATGACTTCGAACGACGTACTATAACTGAAACAAAAAGGCAATTATGCTCATGGGTTAGTTGAGAATCAGTGGAACTCACTCATTGTGCGGCAAAGGTCCAACGAGCCATTCTAACTCAACGAAACTCTCATTGTGGTAAACTTTTATGACTTGGCTGACCCATTTGTTGAAGATTTGGTGGATTTCAAGTAGAACAGCTCCGAAATAGGTTTCAATTTTAGCCTTTTCGGCCACCTTGGTCGCTTTTTGTTTTTCCGGCCGAAAAATATAAGCTCCAGAATTACCAGATGTATCAACTGCGCCGTGATAGTACAGAAATTCTTGCCGAATTGGGATTTCTCTTCCTTTTATGTTAATTTGACATAGCAGTCCGGTTTGGTTATCTATCGTTATCGATAATTTCTATTGCAAAAATGTCAATGATATATTTTAGTTGACGTTCAATAAAAGTTTACCTTATCTTGATGCAAATCTTGCATGTTGTTGAAGATTCCATCACGTGGATTTTTTCTAATATAGTATGATTTGAATCCTAATGGAGGAACTTGATGGGCGGGGAAAACTATTTCCACTTCCGCAATACTTTGTCTTCCTGGAATGTGTAGCACCTCTTTCGGAACGGCGACAATTTGTAAATGCGGCAATTCATCTGCAATTTTTGAATTTTATTTTGTGTTGTTGTTTTTATTTGGTCCTACCATTGGGTCCTTTCACGGAATAAAGCCCTTTAGTTACGGGAACGCGCACAAAATGGTCCACCGGACGACTTAAAGGGTTGTATATGGTAACTACAAAATTATCTGATGTTTCTGCAAACTTACATTGACTTATATTAGCCAAAAGGCACGAATTAAACGGAATATCTGGGGGGTTGTAGACATCCGCTGTCGTTAGTAATTTACTAAAAGATAACTAACATCAATCTTGCTTTGTCAATGATAATTCTAAATTACTTTAAAGATTCTGAAGAAATATCGTTGCAGTCAGCAAACCCTTTTCTCAGCGTTTTAGAATAATCATTAGCAACCGCTTGCTTTTCAGTTCCAGTGATCGCATCATGGTGTTGCAGGTTACCCATGGCCTTCGCCAGGGTGTCTATCTTTCGTGTGTTGTTCAAATTTGCCAACACGGACAGTTGTTTGCAAATCTATGAGATAATAATATATTTTTTTTTACAACATTTAGACGATTAGATAGGATACCTGCAAAAAGTTGTTACCCATCCTTTCGAATCGTTTCAGGGTTGGTCTGGATGTATAAAATCCAGTCCAGTATTTAAAGTCAGTCGAAGCGTAAGGGAAAAAGTCGTCTGTTAGAACTGGCCATTTGATTTTAGCTTTTGCTGCTTGACCATGTACGGCTTTTAGGTAACAAGATGGCGTTGAGTAAATAAAATGAAATTTTGTACCATTTCTCTGTTTAGAGTTTCCTAACCTGAGAAAATTCTGATTTTCATCTAAATGTACGTAAAACTATTCAGAAACTTACTTTATTATATTGTCTAATGCTCGAAAATTCTCTTCGGCTATTGAAAAATGAAAATCTCCTCCCATGGTTAAAATAACGTTATTAGTCCTGTACACTTTTGTTTGATCTATTAAAAACTTCTCCATAATATCCCACTAGCAAAGAAATTATTTTTAAGCAAGTAATTCAAGGATTTTGCATTTACCTGGCTGTCGAGGTCGTCAAAGTCGAATGGGCCACTACAGAGAGGGTCGACACAAAAACTGTCAGGAGGCCAATAAGTATTAAACAAAACGGTGGTAAAAATTTGGGACTTCTTTCCTAAAATACGAATATCTAAAATCGTTTTTTTTTTCTTTGTTTATTTCATACCTAAACTTTTGTTTCCTTGCCAAATTACTTCGGCTGTGTTTGTTCTAAACCTATTTTTCTTATCGTGGTGGTCGATTCTGCCCAAAAACAACCCATCAAAGCCCAGATGGGCAAAAATGGACGCCATTTCGTTGCTATGACCGAATGGGTCTATTTGCCAACCCACTTTCGGACGACCACAGGATCCAAAGGTATCATTGATTTTTCTACGAAATTTACAATACGATAATGAAGAGGTCAAAATGGACCACAACTCGAGTAAAGCTAATTACCTCAGTCCTAAGGTGAATTGGTCAATAATGGATTGATAATTGGTTGTTGCTTCATCGTTCATTGTCCAAGCGCCACTAACTAGCTCGATTTGACCATTATTAATTAATTGTCTGAAACGACTTTTTACCCACGATGTTTGTTCGTTCCACCATTTAAACAGAAATGCAGATTCCACGTACATAAATCTGGAAATGGCGTTTGAGTTATATAACAGTATATGGCCCAAATCCATTTTAAATCAGAATTTACCTTCTCTTCTTATTGTTCATCAATGAATGAAAAGTAGAATTTAAAATATTTCTGACTCCACCATCTTCGGCTGAAATATAGAAAGTTATGGTATTCCTGGAAGAGTTTGTTTACCTACCAGAATAATACTCATCAACAGTTTTAGTCCACCCAACGTCATCATGGGTGTGAGCAATAACATGAACGTTTATGTGATCATTTTTTGTGGGATGGCAAGACTGAAACGACGAACGTTTTAAAACTGTTTCGTTAAGCCCAGTTTGAAGGTTACCTTTGATCCACATGGCGATTTTGGGGTCCCAAGGTGCAGTAAAGACAAAAAGGTTAATATTGCTCTTACACGCATCAGCATCATGATTTAAGTTACCAAAATATTCATTAAATAATTTGTTACTCATGGGGATGTATTAGTGTTTTTCCCAATTAGGGCCAATGGCTTTATAACCTGTTAATGTAACGCAACTACCATAAAAGTTGTATTGTAATGGTATTAATTGGATTACAGTAAAGAAATTAAAATCTGAAATAGTAATGGGTCAATAAAATTGTTTTCAATGTGTAGTTCTTTATTTAATTGCTATTTTGAAGCAATAACAGTAGAAGAAGACGAAAAAGAGAAAAAAGAAACTTAGGAATAGAAGAAGATGGAAAAATAATAATATGAAAATTAATACAATTGCGATGGAGGAGCGGAAACGGGTAGATGAACATGTTAATTAATAAATACCCGAAAAAAAAAATACAATCAGGTTAAACCCATATCTCAGTTGATGATAAGTGTTGTAGGTAGATGGAGCTGATGATAAAAATATGGTGACGTTTAGAAACGTCATCTTGCTAATATGATGTTTGCTTTGGTATTGTTACCTACTGGGTTTAGTATAATCAAGGATAAAAAAATACTACTGACTAATTATTACATCTAAATTAGAAGTTAGAACTTGCAATTTCACAGTCAATAATTTTTCACGTGCAAACCATAACCAGAAAAAACCTCTTACCGCATACTCTAGAATAAAACAATTTCACTCGAATATGACCCTCATACTTAGATAAATAGTATAAATAATATTAATAACTGAAAATGAAAGGTAAGCAAACAAAAAACAACGGGTTACTGTAAATCGTAATTATTTCCAGTTGTATCAGAACGGCCCCATCTTATTCTGCTAATTTCTTTGTATTTTAACAACAAATGTGCGTATTTGCATTGGAGATAAAGTTATTACAAATTTATGTATTTGATTTTCAGCATGGCTGGGATTGCGTGCAGAACTGCTTCCACTGTCGGCTTCGTTTCGTTCAAATGTCATGGGTCTACTTTTTTCCAGCCATTCATTCCCGCCTAGGGTAGTTTCCCGTAAATCCACGACTTTAAAAGCCAGAAACAGGTTCTTGAATAAACCTACTTATTAATTCATCATTATAGTCGATTTTAGTCTCACCTCAAGGTCGATATCCACTGGTATAGACCAAACAGGATCTTCATCCTTCTCGAAGACATGTTCTAACCGCAAAAGGATACTGTCTTCGTCCAAGGGTTCAAGGGATAGTAATTGCACATTTTTGGGCAAGTCACGGCTTAAGCCTGAATACTGCGAATGATTGAGTTTAAAGTTGGAAGTTTTGCGTATGCTAAATTTACTTACTTCTAGGTTATACAATCGTTCATAACGATCGTAACGTATGGAATGTGGCGGTGATATAAATGTCCAGGCTTCTAATAACTTCCTTTGGGCGATATCTTTTTCTATGGAAGCCGCTGAACCTGAAAAATAAATATCTTACCGCTTCGTTATTTTTTCTTTTCGATATATTTCGATTTCCACGTATTCACTATCTTCTTCGTTCATCTTCATGATCGTGCCGATCCACGTTTCACGATAAAAAAACTTGGTCTTACCTTCTGACCCATTAATGTAAGGAGCGACCACAAGATAATGGGAACCTCGAATTACCAAAGGCTTTCCAAAAGCTTGTTCTTGCAAAGGTTCCGATACTCCACACGAATCATCTTGCTTGGTAGTTCTATGAACCTGTAATGTTCAATTTAATTACTGCACCACAAGGAGATTGACCAATTACCATTAATTCAATTTGTCCATTCTTTAAACTCGTTCCTCCTTGGGACCTATCCGTCAAAACGGCTACCTCGACATCTTTCGAAGTATCCCTTATCAAAATTTTGGATGTTACAGGATAATAATTGCCGGCCACTGGTTGAGTTACGTTTAGCTGCCAAGTGGGTCTTGAATTTCTAACCCTTTTCTGCATTTGGCGTCCATTGGAATCGGTGTAGAATGTTGATTCCGAATTTAGGTTGGTTGAGAACCGCGAAATTACTTCCACTGACGGAATTCTGCAATTTTTAATTTTAGTGCTCCAATTTAAACATTTCACGCGCAAATATCACCCCTGGGGTAAAGGTCCAACGAGCCATTGCAACTCAATAAAGTTTTCGTCGGGATACACCCGAATAATTTGGCTGACCCATTCATTGAAAATCTGATGGATTTCCTTCACAACATTTCCGTCATGAACCTCAATTTTTGGGTTTGAGGAAATTATTGTAGGCTCAGATTCTTTGGGCAAGAAAATGTATGCTCCTGAATGGGTACTTTGATAATAAAGGAACTCTTGGTTAATTGCAATGGTTTTGCCGTTCATGGTAACTTCACTCAGTAAACCATCTTTTCCTAATTTTATGGGCGATTTCTATTAAATGCCCTATTAATATACTGGTGGATGGTTAAAAGAAAAACATACCTTGTTGGTAGATTGCTTATATACGGATTCTCTTAGAGACTCATCAGAATATTGTTTGACGTAGTAAGATTTGTATCCCATTGGAGGTAACCTGACTACTTTGAAGACTAACTCGAAAGTTGCATTACTCGTTCTTCCGGCAATTTTTAGCACTTGCCGTGAAATTGGAATCATCTGAAGAACCGGTTCTTCACCTGGAATTTCTGGCAGTAAGTGTGATTTTTCAATATTAAACTTTACCATTTGGTCCCCTCACAGAGTAGAGCCCTTCTGTTACTGGTATATGGGCATAATAATCGATGGTTCTGCTAAGAGGGTTGTAAATTGTTACCACGAACTTCCTCAACTTTTCGGTGTACATACACTGGCTTATGTTGGTCAGAAAACATGACGAGAAAGGAAACACGTAGTACGAGCCTGACCCACGTTTTGCCATGAACGTGCTGCAACAAAATTCAAGTTATGGTTGATTCATCAACATGGACTATTTTACTTTAAGGCACTGTACGTCACAGTTTCACAACTGTCTATTCCTTTGCTAATAGATTTTGCGTAATCGTCAGCGACATGTTGCTGTTCAGTTCCAGTTATGGCATCGTGATGTTGTAAGACACCCATGGCTTCTTTCAGAGGGTTTATATACCGTTGATGTTCGTTCTGCAAATTTGCTAACACAAACATTTGTTTGCATATCTGTGGAAGTTTGTGGTTAGATTAAAGCAAGCACATCCGTAATGGTTACCTGTAAATAATTGTTTCCAATTCTTTCCAATCGCTTCAGTGATGGTCTGGAGGTATATAACCCTGTCCAGTAACTAGTGTCGTTGGTAGCATACGGGAAAAAATCGTGCTTCATAATTGGCCAGCTTATTTTTAACTTTGCTGCTGCTTCGTGAACGGCTTTCAAATAGCACGAGGGAGTGGAATAGATCAAATGGTATTTAGAACCATTGATTTGTTTTTCATTTCCATATCTAAAAATTATTTTAAGCACATGTTGTCCTGATAATGCCAACCTACTTGATTAGTTTGTCCAAACTTCCAAACCACGTCTCTGCGTACGAATAATGGAAATCGCCTCCCATGGTCAAAATTATGTTGTTCGTCCTATACACTTTCACTTGCTTGTTCATGAATTTAACCAGTCTGTTCCACTAGTACAGACAACATTATATGGTTATCTTAAAACAAATCCTGCAACTTACCGCGTGGTCAAGGTGGACGTTTGTAAGAATATTATTGCATAAAAAATCATAACACATCCCAGGAGGCGGCAAATACAAGTTATATAAAATGGTCGTGAAAATGTCTGATCTTCTACCTGAAATTCCGCAAGTCGTATTTGCTTTCAACACTGTACGGCCTGTAGCTTACCTAAGCTTTCGCTTCCTTGCCATATCATTTCAGCTGTCCGATTTTTAAATCTAATCGCTTTATCCTGATAATCGACTCTGCCCAAAAATAACCCATCGAAACCCAATTGAGCGAAAATGGAGGCCATTTCCTTGCTATGCCCAAATGTATCTATCTGCCAACCTACCTTTGGGCGACCACAAACACCAAAGGTTTCGTTGATTTTACTGTAAATTGAGGAATTGCAGTAACCAGTGGCGGCTTGTACTAAAGGGCACAAGGGCACGTGCCCACCCATCCACCAAGATAAACACAGAAAGAAATTCGCATGTAATTCAGTGCATTGTTTTAATTTCATATTTTAACGATGGTATCAAATTTTCCTTCCGCACCAAAGGCGCGGCTAACACGCTCAAAACTATGTTCCGGGGAACGCTCTGATTTGTACCTATGTAGAGGTGATTCGGTTGCCTATCGGCTATCTTCGCTATACGCGATATACCAGGCGAATGGGGCACCGAGCGAAGTGTTCCCGATTTGCAGTCAACGTTTGAATTTGGACTTTGGAGCGCTGTTTTCGCGCAATCGCGCGCTTGAATTCAAAGACGAAAGTGACGTTTTTTCAATGATGGAAGTTAATTGTGTGCATAAAGATCGACTGAACGCATTGGCGGTTCTATCAATAGAAAAGAAGTTCGTCCAGTCTATCCCGGATTTTGACAACAAAGTCATAGACGTGTTTTCCAGCATGAAAAATAGGAGAATGGATTTTATGTACAAAAAATAGGTAAGTTTTTTCTTGTGCCCGCCCTCTTTCTTAACTCACGAGCCGCCACTGGCAATAACAATGAATTAACAGAAGGAAACCGAATTTTAACTCAAGCAATTGATAAATGCAATGTAACTTGGAAAAGAATCATCGAGAATGTTTCGAATCCTTAAATTATTTGTTGATATACTATACCAGTGAACAAACATGCAAAGAAATACAAATTGAAATAAGGTCTACCTTAATCCCAAAGTGAACTGATCTATGATAGATTGGTAGTTCGTAGTGGCTTCATCATTCATAGACCATCCGCCACTAACAAGTTCGAGCTGACCGTTGTTGATTAGCTCCTTGAATAGATTCCTGGTGGTGTACGATTGCTCGCTCCACCATTTGAATAAAAATATTGATTCTACATACATGAATCTAAAACATATTTTAGCATATTGGAATAAAAAAATGTCAACATTGTGCGAAGAAAAATTATGGCTGTCAATCATATTTTTTTGTAGAGAAGAGATGGTCTTCGGAAATGTTAGCCAACAAAATCGTTAACTTTAAAGAAATGAGTTTACCGATTTTCGGTTATGACCAATTGCTTTCAAATATTCGAACCAACAGTACCTTCTGTCTTTGTTTTTTAGAAGCGATTCAAAAGTGGATGTCAAAATAGGTTCTACCATAAGAGTATAGTATTGATTAGCGGTTTCGATCCATCCAACGTCATCATGGGTATGTGCGATAATATGAACATTTACGTAACCATCTTTAGTGGGATGACAAGACTAATAAGAAAACTGTGTCATCATTCATCACACACTAACAAAGGTAAATAAATTCTTACGTCCGATGCACATGAAGGCTTCTGACTGGTTGTTCCAACAAAATTTGCAAGATATATTGAAGAAACCAACAAACAAAGTAAAGAAGTATACACTACATCCATTTCTAGTAGATTCTACTTTGCTAGTGCACAGGTGGAATATTTACGGTAATTTTGTCGGACCAATACCAACAGGTACCCGATAGGAAAAGTGCATTGTTGTCAAAAATAAAATAACCTTCATTTAAACCTTTTGTTCTCTACTTGTTGCTATTGTTCTATACCAGGGATAAATATAATAATATTCAAGGCCATTACGAGTTAAGAAATTATTTATTACATCAAGAAAGTTACATAATAACAAACACAGCACAATATTATTTAGTTCTTAATTACTCTCCACTAAGCCTTTTTGACGTCCACAACAAAGGTACGTATCTGCATTGGATTCAACGTAACACTAAATTGGCTTTCTTCCACTGGTTGTTCATCGCCGTTCTGTTGGACTTTTTCAAATAAGTCGCTATTGACATCGTTGCTGTCCTGCTGGGACTTTCTCCAATTTTTCCAACCATTTTCCCAAAACAAATCGTTGTCGCTTATAACTCCGTACTCATAACTTGCTTTTTCCCATTCGTAAACGCTAACAACATCTTCCATTTCTTCTCCAGATCTAAATTTTAGTCTTTGATTCTCGTCTAACCATTGGTTTGCTCCTAGGGTGGTTTCTCTTATAGAAATTATCTCAAATGGTGTGAACAAACCCTGAAAAAGTAAACGATCAGTTCAATGTGTCTAGTCCGAAAAATGGACGAGGTTACCTTCAAATCAACCACGACTGGTTTCGACAAATTAGGGTCTTCGTTCTTCTCCAATACGTGTTCCAATCTTAGAAGGAAGTTCATACCAATCCACGGTTCCAGTGTCAAAATTTGAACGTTGTCTGGGAGGGCACGTTTGAGGCCAGAATACTTCAAACACAATCTTTATTTACCATAGCTTGATGTTTTTGCAAATTCTTACCTGCATCTTGTATTTTGCCTTGTATTGTTCATATGGTAGTTCATTCGTAGGCGACAAAAACGTCCAAGCTGCCAAAAGTTTCCTTTGAGCCAAATCGCGTTCTTGGGCTGCCAAGCTTTTACCTAACCAAGATAAAACATATCAGCAACAAAAGCTTGTAGACAGTTTTCCTCAACTTACCTTGAGAATTATTAAGATAAGGCCCAACAACCAAATAATGTGATCCTCTGGCGACCAATCCCACACCAAACGCAGTTTCATTCAAAGCTTCTGCAACTCCGAAAGCGTCATCATGTTGACAATTTCTGTGTACCTAAAATTTATGATTTGTAAGCTACCTAAGAGACCAAACACAAATTTACCATCAATTCAATTTCGCCATCTGCAAGACTAGATCCCCCTTGAGCCCTGTCAGTCAAAATGGCAACTTCAAGATCTTGGTTGGGGTCTCGTATGAGAATTTTTGAAGTTACGGGATAATAGTTACTGCTAATTGGTTCAGTTAAGTTTAATTTAAAGGTAGGTCTAAAGTTCCGGACCCTTTTCAACATTTCCCGACCATTGGAGTCCGTGTAGAAGGTTGATTCAGACTTGAGGTTTGTCGAGAAGCGCGAAATGACTTCTCTTCCACTCGTGTCACTGTAATAAATAGAATTTTAATAAAAGAGGTTTTCAAAAGTTTGTTGGTGTTTACTCCATGGGTATTGGACCAATCAGCCAATCAAACTCAACCAAATTCTCTCCATTATACAATCTGATGATTTGACTCGCCCAACTGTCGAAGATTTGATGAACCTCCCTTACTAACTCTCCTTTGAATATTTTATAGGTAGGTTTCTGAGTAATCTTGTAAGATTCTGTACCATTTGGTCTGAATATGTACGCTCCAGATGATCGATTTTCTGCAACTTTGTTATTTCCAACGGTACCACGATAATATAAAAGGTTTTGTTTTAAAGGAATGGTTTTTCCGTTCATAGTAACTTCAGCAATTAAACCAGTATTGTCATCTATTTTTATACCAACGTCCTAAAAATATTTCCATATCAATATTACCGTCACTTAATTCTTATGTGGTTTACCTCATATACACCGTTAGGAGAACTTGTTTGTTCATCGAAGTTTAGTTTGGCAGTTTTTGATACATAGTACGATTTGAAACCCAATGGGGGAATGGAGGATGCCAAAAAGATTATTTCAAAAGGTGCAGTGCTTTGCCTTCCTGGTATATTCTGAATGGATTTTGCTACAGGAATTGCTTGGACAGGGAGGTTTTTGCCTGAAATTAAATTTTTTACCTTAATAATGAAAATACTAGATAACTTATTCACCTTGAAATATCTTAAATATTACATTACCTGCCTTCAACTGTCAACTGGTTCTTTATTTACCGTTACGATATTCGAAACTTACCATCAGGATCTGTAACTTTGTAATTCTGTTGAGGAACTGGTAGCCTCACATAATTATTAACGGGTCGACTCAAAGGATTGTAAACTGTCACTATGAAGTTATTGGAGGTTTCACTAAACTCGCACTGGCTTATATTGGCCAGAAGGCAAGAGGAGAAGGGTATTTCTGGAGCTGGGTCTTGGTCAGGTGTCCTTTCCCAGTTGTTGGTAACTATTTTACTGGGCGTAAATCGTACTATTAATTTTAAATACAGGAAGAACTGGCGGAATTACCTTAAAGCTGTTGCTGCTGTAAATTCGCACTCACTCAACCCAATACTCAAAATTCTTGCGTAGTCATGGGCTACGTGTTGTTTCATCGTTCCGGTTATAGCATCGTGATGCTGCATCACGCCCATAGCCTCCCTGAGAACATTTAGATCAGCCCAATCTTCAGGGCCCAAATCGGTTAAAGCGTAGAGCTGTTTGCAGACCTACGTATGAAGCAAATGATTAAAGGTAAGTCTGTACCAAGATTGGAATTTCCTCTAATATCAAAACAAGAACCTTCGCAGTTATTGCTAGAATCAATATTCTGCAGAAAATTTAGCATAACATTTTCTGATAAGCTAAATTATCAACGAAAATGTATGCCAAGTTAAACCCAACTATGCTGAAGAAAAGTTATGTTACAGTTGAAGAAACTGGCTAATGATTAGTCTAATTAACGGACGGTAAGAGTAACAACCTGATTGCTGGATTGCTAGGCTTACCAACGTAATGGTGCTAAAGGCTAGTTAACCAACTGGTGAATAGATTAACCAGTCCAGTTGCGCTAAATTTAATTAATTGATTGATGGTAAGTCAAACTGGCCGTTGGTAAGTTTAACTACTTGATTGTTAGTAAGGGTATGCTAACCATGTATTGGTGGTAAGTCTAGATAACTAGCTAGTGGTACGTTTAAGCAGTTCAGTTGTTTAAAATTAACTAACTCACACTGATTATAAGTCTATTAAGCCAATTATGTAATGGTAAGTTTAACTACCTGATTATTAGTACAAGTACTTATTGATGCTAAGGCTAGTTAGCCAACTGGTGAATAGATTAACCAGTCCAGTTGCGCTAAATTTCATTAATTGATTGATGGTAAGTCTAACTGACTGTTGGTAAGTTTAACTACCTGATTGTTAGTAAGGCTATGCTAACCGATGTATTGGTGGTAAATCTAGATAACTAGCTAGTGGTACGTTTAAGCAGTTCAGTTGTTTAAAATTAACTAACTCACACTGATAATAAGTCTATTAAGCCAATTATCTAATGGTAAGTTAAACTACCTGATTATTAGTAAGGGCAAGCTAACCAATTAGATTAACCAGTCCAGTTCCGCTAAATGTAATTAATTGATTGATGGTAAGTCTAACTGGCTGCTGGTAAGTTTAACTACCTGATTGTTAGTAAGGCTATGCTAACCGATGTATTAGTGGTAAATCTAGATAACTAGCTAGTGGTACGTTTAAGCAGTTCAGTTGTTTAAAATTAACTAACTCACACTGATAATAAGTCTATTAAGCCAATTATCTAATGGTAAGTTAAACTACCTGATTATTAGTAAGGGCAAGCTAACCAATTAGATTAACCAGTCCAGTTCCGCTAAATGTAATTAATTGATTGATGGTAAGTCTAACTGGCTGCTGGTAAGTTTAACTACCTGATTGTTAGTAAGGCTATGCTAACCGATGTATTAGTGGTAAATCTAGATAACTAGCTAGTGGTACGTTTAAGCAGTTCAGTTGTTTAAAATTAACTAACTCACACTGATAATAAGTCTATTAAGCCAATTATCTAATGGTAAGTTAAACTACCTGATTATTAGTAAGGGCAAGCTAACCAATTAGATTAACCAGTCCAGTTCCGCTAAATGTAATTAATTGATTGATGGTAAGTCTAACTGGCTGCTGGTAAGTTTAACTACCTGATTGTTAGTAAGGCTATGCTAACCGATGTATTAGTGGTAAATCTAGATAACTAGCTAGTGGTACGTTTAAGCAGTTCAGTTGTTTAAAATTAACTAACTCACACTGATAATAAGTCTATTAAGCCAATTATCTAATGGTAAGTTAAACTACCTGATTATTAGTAAGGGCAAGCTAACCAATTAGATTAACCAGTCCAGTTCCGCTAAATGTAATTAATTGATTGATGGTAAGTCTAACTGGCTGCTGGTAAGTTTAATTACTTGATTGTTAGTAAGGCTATGCTAACCGACGCGTCGCGACGTATCGGTGGTAAGTCTAGATAACTAGCTAGTGGTACGTTTAAGCAGTTCAGTTGTTTAAAATTAACTAACTCACACTGATTATAAGTCTATTAAGCCAATTATTTAATGATAAGTTTAACTACCTGGTTATCAGTAAAAGTACTTACTGATGCTAAGGCTAGTTAACCAACTGGTGAATATATTAGCGAGTCCAGTTTCGCTAAATTTAATTAATTGATTGATGGTAAGTCTAACTGGCTGCTGGTAAGTTTAATTACTTGATTGTTAGTAAGGCTATGCTAACCGATGTATCGGTGGTAAGTCTAGATAACTAGCTAGTGGTACGTTTAAGCAGTTCAGTTGTTTAAAATTAACTAACTCACACTGAATATAAGTCTATTAAGCCAATTATTTAATGGTAAGTTTAACTACCTGGTTATTAGTAAAAGTACTTACTGATGCTAAGGCTAGTTAACCAACTGGTGAATAAATTAGCGAGTGCAGTTTCGCTAAATTTAATTAATTGATTGATGCTAAGTCTAACCGACTGTTGGTAAGTTTAACTACTTGACTGTTAGTAAGGCTATGCTAACCGATGTATTGGTGGTAAGTCTAAATAACTAGCTAGCGGTACGTTTAAGCTACTCGGTTGTTTAAAATTAACTAACTCACACTGGTAATAAGTCTATTAGTCGATTATCTAATGGTAAGTGTAACTACCTGATTATTAGTAAAGGTAAGCTAACCAACTCATTGGTACTAACGCTAATTAACCAACTGGTGGATAGTTTAACCAGTTCAGTTTCCCTAAATTGAATTAACTGGTGGTAGGTTTAACTACCTAGTTGAATAGATTAGCCAACTGATTCGTAGTAAGTTTTACTAACTTTCAGTTAGCTTAACCAACTGACCTTTGGTAGCCAATGTACTGATAATAAGTTTAGATAACTCGAGGTAAGTCGAACGAATAAATAAGTGTTACCTGGAGGAAGTTGTTGCCTAATCTTTCGTAGCGCTTGATGGTTGGTTTAGAGGTGAAATATCCGGTCCAATAGGCATGTGGATCAGAAGCGTATGGAAAAAAGTCGTCCGTTTTGACTTGAAATTGGAGTTTAGACTTTTCTGCTTCATCATGGACGGCTTTTAAGTAGCACGAAGGGGTTGAATAGAGCAAGTTGTATTTGGAACCGTTGGCTTGAAGCTGGTTTCCGTAACTGCAGTTTGAAAGAATAACTTTTTTTCACAATTTTCTTATGTTGTGTCAGCGAGTTCGGGCTGGTGAATAAGTGAGAGTACATTTGAAAGCTTCTACTTACAGAATAAGCATATCAATATTTTTGAACCAAACATGGGCATCTTGGTAGTTAAAATCCTCCCCCATGGTAACGATTACGTGATTTGTGGAGTAAACTCCCGTGACATTTTTGACATAGTCAAAGAAACCTTGAACCTGGGGAAAAATACGCACCTTATGAGCTTATCTAAGTTGCTGTACCAAACACCAGCGTGCATGTAGGTGAAATCACCACCCATGGTTACGATGATGTTGTTGGTACTGTAGGTCTTTGCTTGCCAGTTGATGAACGCCGCGAACTTTGCCCACTGATGATGGGTAATAAGCAAGTCGAAACATGCAATGCGCAATAAAAATGCGTTAGGAAATTATGCAAAACAAGCCGTTATCTTCGTCAAAGTTGTTACAATTACGGACGTTTAATCCTACTTACCTTTTCCTTGACGTTATAATCCGGACTTCTTTTATCATCGATGATGGGATCATCCGAGCATAAAATATCGAAACAGAAACCCGGAGGAGGTGAATATGTATTGTACATGACGCTTGTGAAAAGTTGGGACGCATTTCCTGTAAACAAATCAAACAAAATGGATCAATTTAGACAGGCTGTTTTCTATCACTTTAAGATTTAAGTCAATTTTCTCAGTTTACGTGGTAAGTCAGTTGTATCACATTAGATGGTAAGTCCATTTTATGAAGATGGTAAGTATATTTTATTATATTAGAAGTACTCCTTACCAAGACTTTGGCTTCCTTGCCAAATCATTTCCGGTGTTTTCGTTTTGAACCTCATGTCTTTGTCTTGGTAGTCAATTCGCCCCAAAAGAAGTCCATCAAAGCCCAACTGGGCAAAAATGGATGCCATTTCTCTGCTGTGCCCGAATGGGTCGATTTGCCAGCCGATTTTGGGTCGGGCACATTTTCCAAAGGTGTCATTTAATCTCCTGCAGCATGAAATATATTTTTGTTATTTTTGATTTAAACAAACTACGTAAGACTCAATCAGTATTCACAAAGTCTTGTGAATGTTTTAAATATGTAGGAAATAACCGTTACCTTAACCCCCAAGTGAATTGATCGATTATAGAATGATAATGAGCGACTGCCTCGTCGTTCATGCTCCAGGCCCCCCCAATAATTTCGAGCTGCCCATTTCTGATGTATTTTTTGAACTGGTGCTTAACTACATCGTGTTGTCTTTTCCACCATTTCCACAAATAGGCTGTCTCTACGTAGATGAACCTAGAGATTAAATTTTAATTATGCATCCATCAAAACCGACCAAAAGCGTAGTTTTTTCAGTCTAGATATTTAATGGTCATGTATTCTAGCTACATCAAATTTGTATCAGTATTAAACCCCTTTTATTATTTAAAGCAGAATTAATAGATTATAAGCAGAATTTGAACCTAGAATTGCTTAGTTACTACTAGTAATATAATAAAAAGTGCGCATGGGAAATGTTTGTGGCGATACCAGAAGGATATTTCGCATACAGTAGCCACTTTAATCCTATTTAAGGTACCCCAGGAGGACCGACGGTTTTAGTACTCTCCGAGGTACCAGGATAGCAGCGTGTGACCGTAGACTTTCAGTTACGCATCCAAGTGTGACCGTTCGGATCTTTGGTTAACATTGAATGCTGTGTAAACAGTACTCGCATGTTGACTTGTTGGTCACGCTGCTTTCTACTACTAGTGATATAAAATGTAATAATGGGGTTTGGGTCAATGATGCATATTATAGTTAATTAATAGAAAAAATTACCTTCGGTTGGAGTCTTTTCGCAGTTCATCGAGTACAGAATCGATGATGTACTGAACCCCCGCCTTTTGAATATCAGAGTTGCCTATTTTAAAATTTGTAAGATTATGAGATATGTTTCAGTGAATTTAAAAAATGTCTTACTTCCGTAATAATACTGGTCCAAAGTTTTCAGCCAACCAACATCGTCATGGGTATGTGGTACTAGATGGACGTTAATGAACCCTTCCTTCGTAGGATGGCACGACTGAAATTTTATTAAAAAGATTCGAAATTACGTTATCTGTATTAAAAATAGAGGAATTTATATAGTTGCTCGAAATTGACGCTCGTTTGGGATTTCAAATTCATTCAAATTCAAATTTTTCTGATTGTCCACCGTTATCGAGTTATTGATAAAAAGTTAAATAATAAGTTTTATCGCACGGTCGCTCCAAGTAGTTGTGTAACATAATCTAATCAGGTGGAATGGAACGATACTATTGTATTCGAGATTACGTCCACATGCTAAAAGTATTAGGTGCGCGTAATGACAGTGCCACTGGTTCAGTTAAGGCATATGCGGAAATGTTTCCAAATCGTCGGCACTTTATGCAAAAACTATACAGCGTGTAGAACAAAGATTACTGGAAACAGGCGATTTATATCCTCAAAGAAATCAGGCAGGATGGCAACCTATACTAAACGTCGATCAAGAAGAGCAAGTTCTTGCATTTGTTGCGGCCGAACCAGATATAAGTCTTAGAATGGATCGTCCCAAACTCATTTCCAAAAAGATACAATTCACAGATTATTAAGGAAAAATGGTGTGCAGCTATTTAGCCCTCAACAACTTCTAGTTTTGCATGGTGGGAATAGGGAGCTTCAGGTCAATTTTGTAGATGGTTAATGTAACAACGTAAAGTACTATAAACAATCATCCACATTTCACTGAAAATATTATGTGGAGTGATGAATCCACATTTACTGAGACAGGTTACATCAATATTCATAACCTACATGAATGGAGGGATGAAATCCCTCACTTACTATGCAAAAGATCTTATCAAAATCGATGGTCAATAAATATTTGGGCTGGGATATTGAGTAATATTGTAACTGGTCCACACATTCTCTTTAACCCTTCCGTGACCGTGCGGGGTAACTCAGTTACCCCAGAAGTCATTTTTTTTAAATATTTTCTTAAATAATGTATTCACGGCATTGCCCGTTCATGTATGCCTCCAATAAACATTAGCGTAGGTTAATACATCATATTTGTTACTAATTTTGATTTTTAGAAATATTTTTTTAACTTTTTCATCCCATACCATATAACCAGAATAGCACCCACCCGTAAATATTCCTCAAAATGCTGCAAGTACAAGGTGCTCATTCTGTCCTCGAAAACATGACGGAAAGTAAAAAATATCACCTATGCGGACAAACAATCTGCAATGTCCATCGGAAGGAAAAAAAAAATAATTTTGTCTTGAATGCGAACAGTTGGAGAATTAATCAGTTTACATTTACTTCATTTATTTAGAATATATAAATTTTTATTTGTATCGTCAGTAAATCAAATACTTAGGAGAACTGCTTTGTTGCATTTATTTTGACTTGTAATATCTTTAAAATAAATATAAAAAAGTAAAGTACCAAAAATTTAAAGAAAACCATGGGGTAACTGAGTTACCCCGCACGGGCTGCCACGTAAATTCCATTAGCACGGTCACGGGCGGGTTAAACGACTTAATTCAGCCTTGTATTTTTAATTTTTAAATGAAAATGTACCACTGCCGTTCCTCAATGAAGTTAAATAGCACACAGATTAAATTGCTAGTTCCAACATGATGGTGCGCCGTTACATCACGGAATACAAAAATTACTTAAATAAAAATTTCCCCGAGAGGTGGATTGGAAGAGGTGGACAGTCTCCCAGATCACCGGATTTGAATCCGTTGAATTTCTTTTTTCTCGGGTCATTTAAAAGGAAATATTTACCGCGAATTTGTTGCGAATTCTGAAGATGTACCATTTATTCGCGCAGCTGTGGTGTCAATAAATGAAAATATGCTACAGAACGTTCGTGCACGATAAATCGCGCAAATGTTTGCATTGCCGTAGGAAGAAGACTATTTGAACATATTTTGTGACAACAGATGTGGACATTATCTGTTTTGCTATTATTAGTTTTGAAAAAAGTTCAAACTAAACGCAAAAAAAAATTTTTTCAATGCCTCGATAACGAAGGGCAATCGGAAAAACGTCCCCTGCTAATTTTCGATTTGATTTACCTCCTTGAATAAAATCGCAAAAGCACTGGCGTCAATTTTGGATCACACGTTATACAAGTATACAAGCACATTTTATAGTAAGTTATAAAACAACAAAAAACACTTTCTACACCTTATTCAAAGCAAAAGATAGAATTCACAGTTTGTTATAATCAGGTATTTACAAATTAAACTGTTCACAGTGTAATTCTGTATGTATAGGCCAGACAATTACAAATTTTGATACAAAGAACACATACGCTCGTACAAAATACAAACACCCAGAAAAGTCCAACTACGTTAAACACTTATTTAAACACAAACATGTATTGGCATCATATAATATAATAATACTTTTACACTTCTGTGACGATAAACGTAAATTGGATATACTTGAGGCCTCTCAAATTCACAAACACTTTAATGAATGAGCAAATTGAGTTAGTGAATTCCCCGCTATTGGAAGTTTTGGAATAGGAGACCAGAGCCAAGTTCGAAATCAACATCCAGTGTGCTGTTACACTAGCTACAAATGTTTTTGAAAATGACATGTAAAATGTCGAAATACGTAAACCTGTTGAAATTGTGACTATTATTATTATTAAGATATAATCAAAACGTTACTTACCTCGTAACCACATTGTGTTCCGCCATTTTCTTCGAAACGAAGTTCTGGTGGAACCGCAGCTGCACACAGAGTTACCACTGCAAGCAGCTGTAATCCTCTTCTCACGGCCATATTCAATTAAGTACGGCCCTGCGCTTTTCTTTTAGAAAACACTGTTTCTTAAAAATAAAATAACAAATCAGATATAAATTAAAATAATTATATATTTCGCCGACAACCGTAGCAACTCAGGCCCGGACTTACCCAATTTTGAGGTTCGCTTAACGAAATTTGATTTTGGTGAGCAAACATTTTGTTTCCGTGTGTCGAAATTTTCACAACAAATCCAGGCCCGAATCGATCAGGTTTTGTTTTTTAATTAATTTGAAAGCTCCCAGAAAACTTAATTTTTAGAAGATGCAGGTCCGAATCGATCCTGCTCTGGATGTTAGTTAATTTATAAGCCTTCAGAAAAACAGTTTTTAAGGTCCCGTCCCGGAAATACTCGATTTTAGATCCCAAACAAATAAGTGTAAAACTAAAATACATATATATTTTTGCAAGTGCAAGGCTAAATATCATTCACATGTAACAGATATCCGTAATTTAAAATAATCCAGGCCAGTACCAAATCGATTTTGGGTTTCATGCATATAACCTTTGATGTTTGGCAGTAAAACAGGCGGTTTATGCAAGCACGTCGCTCCCGGTTAAATTAATTTGAAAGTTCACAGGAAACCATCAGTTTAAACAATTAAGGACAGGACCATCCCTATTTAGAGTATTAAACGAGCAACTGTTCAACTATTGGAAGTGTAAATTGGTGTTTTCGCAGTATAAATCAATTGTGTGTAAATTTACTTGAAACTAATCATCCAGGGTCGCACCGATTTGGTTTTGAGTATCAGTTAACCAATTTTCAACTTTTAAAAGTATAATACAGCAGTGCTGCCCCTTGGATAAGAAGGCGCCTTTATTCAAAGTTATATTTCAATGCCCATGTAAAAAAGTATTTGAATTAAAATAAATCATTTCAAGAAAATTGATTTATTTGTATACTAATATAAATATTCAATATACATATGTATACATAAAGAGTATACCCCACAGTATCAGAAAAATCAAAATACAATAATACATTCTGGATTTCGTTATATATGTCGCTTATATGAAATATTAGAAAAAATATTTTTGGACAGATTGTAATAACTAGTTTATACCCAATAGGCAACAAAAGCATTTTCTGGCTATTCCAATAAGGTTAAACAGCCAATATAAATTATTTTTTAAAAAACTTTGTGTGGTGTGTTACTTAGAACGTTTACAATTTTTTTGCAATCGTTTATTTTAAAAGTTCTTTTTAAATACCTAAATAATTGTTTAGAATTTGGTTTGTTAGTTCAAATTAACGCGGTACTAACGTAAAATAGAAAATAAAACGAAAATACATCTACTTGAATATCATATCCCAAGAAAAGAAGTTGCGCCGATACTGTCTTCCGAGATACTTTTAGATACGTCATTTCGCATTTGATAATAAGTTTGTCGACTGTTAACATTTGCAGTAATATATATATATATATATATATATATATATATATATAAATAATTATACTCAGCGACATGGAAATCGCAACACCAAGAAGGGTTAGGAATTTTCAGACCAAACTTGACAGAACCGT